>LOEQ01013169.1:0-22633 GCA_001685075.1 Bramus lutescens | reverse complement strand
GATGTGTGTGATGTGGCAAGCCGTCAGGAGCAGTGTAAATGACCATAGGTTACAAAGCTGATGTACTCACTCCCAGACCTAGCTCTGTATCTGTGATGCTGATCACATTTTGCATGGACTGTTCCTGGTCAGCAGAATCGTGAATGGTTTTCTAACCCAAGTCCTTTGTACAGAAGTAAAAGTTCCCTTAGAAATGACTTGTAAATAGAGCTCCCCTACAACTATTTCCAGTTCTCCTGGAAAGAACACATTCTCTGGTTTTTCTGTCCAAGCTCTTTCCCCATCTTCTTCCCCTAGAGTCAGGCCTATGTAGAATGAGTTCTCATGACCCATCCCAGATTCATCATTCTCTTGTACCAGTTTTGCACTTAGGAAGTCTTTTGATTGGCTCTCCTCGTTTTAGTATTCTGTTTGTGAGATGTGTCACAATCAAACAAGTACATTCTTAGCATTTAAAAAAATGTAAGCTGGGAAGGAATGTGCTAAATTGTGTGTGTAATATATACTCATACATGTAAATTTGCATGGAAACTATAGGACTCCAGGTGTCACCCTCTGTTCCCTCTACCCTACTTTTGAAGATCATCTATCACTGAACGACTTCAACTAGACAGGCTGGACACAAAATCTCTGGGATCCATTTCTCCCCGGCCCTCCTATACTGGATTCATAGTTACATGGTAACATGGCTAGCTTTTATGTGGATTCTGGGGATCCAAACTCAGATTCTCATGCTCACATAGTAAGCACTCCACCATTTGAGGCGTCTCTCCAGCCCTGTGTTATATATTTTTCTTGCTGATATATTTACATGTATTTTTAATATGTGATATATGTTCAGTGTTGTCTGTTTAGCATTTTCTGCTATTACCTATGCACAGGATTTTTGGATTCTTTTTTTCTACTTTCTAACATGTTAGGGAAGCATGAAACATTCTGCATTTTTAACCATTACTGAAGAAAAGATACCATCCAGTTCTCAGCTCCACCTGAGATTCTAATTACACCATGAAGTAAATTTTGAGGATTTGCTGGCTGTGGTGGCTGAATGTTTTTAAAACATTCACATTCTCTCTGTTCTTCTAGATTCATGTCAGTCTGTGGATGGACACATTGGAAACAAGAAAAGCCCTAGTTGCTTAAAAGGCACATAGATCTCCAGCTTCTGCCACCAAACTGCAATTATTTAACTTTCAATAATTTTCACAAATTGTTTAAGTTCCTGTTTCCTAATTATCTTTAAGTTTCTTTTTTAATATAGCCATGTTTATCTCTTTTCTTCCCAAATTCTTTTATTATACGAAGAAATTATGCTTTATGGTAAGTTAACATGTGTAATAGAAAGCCGAAGCATCTGGTATGTCAAAATTTAGGCACAGTGTCATGGTGGAGATCCCACTCAGGGAGTGAATGGATGTGAGAGGAATGTAAAATGCAGCTACATTGCTTCTTTCTCCCTGTCTATCTGTCTTTTTTTTTCTTTTGTCAAAGGCTATAAATACATCTTATTTCCTGGAGGTAAGACCATCATGAAGTCAAGTCAAAGCAACCAACTAACTCTATATTGGTCTTGCCCTGTTTATCCCTGTTACATGATAGCAAAATTTAGGATTATCTACCTTCAACTTCTGAGCCTCTCTGTCCCTTAAAACTAGGTTAATAAATGTGTGTGCTATTCTTTTATTTATGTGTCTCTGTCACTTTCCTTTCGGATCCAACCAGAAACCCTGAGAGGGTCAAAGACCTACATTCCCTTCCCTACACTTCCTTCTCCTAATAATCAAGGAGTTAACAATTCCCAAATCTGCATGGTAAGTTGAGGCTGGGATGGAATCTCTTCTCCAACTGCCTCAGCAGCCTGTGCCCTGTGGCTCTGAGTGGATTTTATTCTCTTTACATGCCCACAGGCATCTGTTCAGTTTTCCTGGCCTCTGGGATACATGGCCCATTACCCTGCTTCAATGACTCCCCCTCTCTTCCCAACCACTAGAGATCAGAAATGGATTAAATGAAGCAATCTGGAGAAACGAGCACCTCCAAGTGAGTCTCCCCATAGATACAGCTGTCTCAAGGCACACAGGAGTGAACCTTCTAAATAGTTCCCACAGGCACAACCGTTATCCAATCTACCTCTGCATTCTGCCTATGTAGTATCGTTTCCAAGTCATCAACAAGAAGATACTGCTCTTTGGATGTTCCCTGCGTGCAGGAGTGAGGCCCTGGAAAATTATGCAGAGAAAATTAGCATTAAATAGATCACTGGTTCTATATTGGTGTGGTAGACTCAGGTGTCAGTGAGGCTAACACAGTTGCTCATAGGGCCTAGCTAAACCTGGAAGGGTATGCGTACCTGATAGAGGACAGGAGAGCGGCATGGCTCAGATCAACTCTGTGGAGGTAATCAATGGGAAGAACGGGACAAGGCCAAGTTTTGGAATGCCAAGGCCGATGAGACAGGCAATCCCTAGGGAGTAAAGAGCTGTTGGTGAGATCAAGGGCTCAAGTGAAGATGACCAAAGAGTGAGCACAGAGAAATGGACAAACTGTTTTCCTACTTGAGAAAAAAAAAAAGTAGAGATAGGTGCTTTCTTTAGCCTGGGACCCTGTTCATTCAGGCACCTACAGTGGGAGCCCAAGTCTGCCACGGACTGTACTTGCTGATGCGAAGCACAGCCTTTGTCTTTGAGCACATTAGTATGTGGGATAAGTCAACTCGCCCTATTTTCTTAAGCACTTCCCTTTGGCTTTCTTGTTTGTGCAGCAAGAATAACTGTGCTACTGTATTTACATCGCACGCTGCATAAGCAGACTAGGGGAAAACAAGGCTTACAAACTCTGTCACCCCAGCGTGACCACTGTGATTCAAACTCTACACAGGCTGTATATGCCACAGCCCATCTTCTTTCCCACATCTCCCTGCATTCTGCTATTTTCGCCAGAAGCAAGGGATTTCTAACTTCCGCTCACTCCCTACTATTTAATTAGGTTATGCAAATCGTGGTAATTCCATTCATTTGCCGTTGGTAAAGAATGAACATGCCGCATACTGTCCAATCTTATCCCAACTGTGGCGGGTTCGTAGACCTTTAAAGTAGACAAAGCGTGAGCCCCTCTTACCGCCCTCGCCAGTTTTCCTGTGAGAACGTGATGCTTGGGCTGCTATTGCTGTGAGGTGAGGAGGCCTTGAGTTCTGAAAGGCAGAATCCTGAAATAGAAGCCACAGGCTGAGAATAGAAAGCTAGGGAGCCCCCAGGGTGGCATTAGAGAGCTGCCAGGCTGACTGGCCTTGAGCTTCATAGCCAGCCTCTGCCGTTTCATTTTCTATAGCACTGTGTTCCCTGTGCCAACGGAACAAGTTTTTTTTATTATATTTGGATGTTGTTACCTATATAGCCTGAAAGGATGTTTTGCTCAGTAGGAGGAAGGTCTTTCCTTTGGGGGCTTGAACTTTCAAAACAATCTGAGAGGACATTAGCCAAAAGATTATTTTTCTTTCTTTTCTTTCTTTTTTTGTTTCTTTTTTTCTTTTCTTTTTTGATTTTTCCAGACAGGGCTTCTCTGTGAAACAGTCCTGGATGTTCTGGAACTCATTCTGTAGACCAGCCTGGCCTCAAACTCACAGAAATCCACCTGTCTCTGCCTCCCGAGTGCCACCAGCACCCAGCAAAAGATTTGATTCTTAAAAAGTATTAAAATCAATATTCAAAAATCATTCCAAGGCTCCCAAGCTTCTAAGAATCCCCCAAGATATCCACTGTTTTCAGCCTTTTCCTGAAGGTCAGAGTAAGGAAGGATCCAGCCAGCCCAAGGTCAAACTCCTGCAGCTTCTTTTAGTGAACCCAGTCCACCAGGAGGCTCTTTGCTGCCTTCCCTGGATTCTGACTGCCAGGGGCAGGAAATAGACACAGTGCTGTTCTCATCCTTTCATGGGGCTGGGCTACACTCTAGTTACTCAATTTCCTTATCTCTGTTTGTGAAGGGAGCAGACAAATTCATAACTACTTATGTGACAGTGAAACCAAGTGTTGGAGCACACATCTATGGTCGCAGCACTCAAGAGGCAAAGGCAGAAGGGTGACTGCAAGCTGAAAGCTGGCCTGGAATAGAGAGTTTCAGGCCAGCCAAGGCTGAATAATGAGATTGTAGCTCAAAACAAAACAAAACAAAACAAAACAAACAAACAAAAAACCCAAAAGCAAAAAAAGTTAAAATTAGAGATATAATGGAGTGATTGTTTTCCCTAAATTTTTAAAAAATGAAATTGGAGGCCTTAACAAGTTAAATTGAATTGGGTAGTGTTCTCTTTACTGGGCACACATGGCACTTAGTGGAAGGAGAAAGAAAATACCCAGACTTTCTTTCTTAGTAAAAATTACTTCAATGTGTTTATTTATTGCCACCTTAGGACAATCATTGTATGATGGTTGTAGGAAATTCACTGACATGCCTGATCTTTTAAAAGGATTGGGACCATTATGTATACCCCATTTGTTGATCATGAGGGCAGGGCCAATAGAACCTGTCTTGGATTAGAGAGAATGACACTATTATTTCTGTGTAATGTAGGGGTGGGGTCTGCCAGGCACTCATGTAATTAAGAAAGGACAATTACTCTGGGAAGAACACACAGCAAGTCAGTCACCCAAGAGGATGATAGCACAGAAGGAGCTTGGGAGGCTGAACACCTACTGTCTAAGAGCCAGTCCCAAGATCAAGAGGAAACTCTAAAAGGTATGGGAGAATCAGAGGGAAAGGAAGGGAGGAAATGAGGGAGAGGGAATGGAAGAGAAGAAGAGAGAGAGATGAGAAGTTTGACCTAGATTCCTTGGTAGGGGTCCAGCCATCTCCCATCACGCATTACCTGAAGTAGTGCTCCTACTTACCTCAATACGCTTAGTGAGTATCTTATTGCCATAGAGCATGTGGCAGGGGGTGAAACCTTCAACTAGGCAGGAACATGTATTTTCAAGTTTTAGGGTAGAAAGTTTGATGGCAAAAAGAAAGACCTTCATCTAAATTGTAATGAGATGATTTTTCTCTGCTTTTCATCTCTCTCTTCCCAAAGGACCATGGCGGATCTTCATAGACACTTTCCCTTCTGCTGGACCCTTCCAGAAAGCTCAGACAGCCCAGAGCTCTATCCACCAGCTCTCCATCCTCTTTTGTTCAACTGGATACATACAGTTGAGTTCAAGTGCCCTATTAATAGCAATCAGATCCTTCAACTGCGCCTCTACGTTTGCCTCATTGTGGGAAATACTTTACATTTCTAGAAATTTGTTTAAGGAATACTGAGATTTAAACTGCTCTCATATGGTAAGGGTGTTGTTTTAATATCCACATGAATGTTTGTGCCCAACTGCACATGAAATATTGATCCCCTTAAATTCTATAAGATAAAAAGTTTGACTCTATCCATAGAAAGGTTTTGAATATTGAATTAAACGGGCATCTTCACAAGAAAATTAGCCATACTCAGTTTTATAAACTATCTCCAGGTTGCTAATGCTGGCCTTAGTATTTCCTTAACTTACTACCCAAGAACAGGATATGATCAACAAATTGAATAATTTACTCTTTAATACAGAGTAACTGCTCTGTTCCTGAATAAATCACATTCATTTTTTCTCAGCATAATGGCTTCCTCTTTAGATTAAATGAACCTTTTTTATTTTTGAAAAATGTGTACCATGTGAACTAATGACTGAAATAACTATTTTTTTTTGCATTTCGGAAATGGGTATGGTGCATGTAAAACAGGAACTGAATAATTAATAGGATATTGGTTGGTTCAGTCATGTCTAATAATAGGCTGTGTAATAAATCATAAAGTATTTTGCAATTTGAAAAATCCACACAAATAAGAAAGTACTGTTCTCTTAGTAACCCCAAGAAGTACGGAGCAATGCATCACGCAGCAATTGCTACAGTAAAGGCATTCCTATTTAGAAAGACTCCCCATTTATCAAAAGCAACAAACCTCTTATTTTCTTTGAAACTACTATACTGGCTAAAGGTCACTAGTGAAATACTTACCTAATATCTCCAAAATGCTTGTTCTTCCTCCAGGAATTTTCCATATTGTCAAAATATTTGAAGAACTTACCATTTCTCTTGACTCCCAAGTAGTGATTAAAGGCTCCATTATTCTAGTAACATCCAGCAGTAGTGCAACATTTATACAGCTTTTCAGGATTTCCGTTACCAAATGCTAATAGGTGATCCACTGTAAAGCAAAATTGTAACATCTGGGGACAACAAGCATAGAAAAAATTCTGCCTTTTATGAAGAGATTTTCCTGTTCACTTTTAAAATATACAGAACAGTTTTAGGTCGGAGTTTGGGGGATTGTTTTGTTTTGCTTTCTTTCTTTCTTTTGCATTTGCCATGTATAGAAAAATGGGAAGGAACTGTGTTACTCTTTGGGGAAGGAGGTTGTTTATATTGCTTCTTAAAAGATAAGAGTGGTGAAAATAGATTTTTACCTTGGTTTACTTTTTACTTAATAGCTTTATTTCTTTTGTGCCATGTTCTGATTTACACTTATAGAAAACTAGAAGGTTATAGGTCTGGTTAATATCATTATTTTATTGACTATATGGTAGAAAGCTTCTTTAAGTCATTGAATCCAGCAGTCATTTGTAAGGGCATGTCATTTTCTAATGTAGCTGTCAAGTATGACCGACAGCGTTGAGATTCTCCACTCTCATCTCTGTGTCCAAATGGCAGCCGTGAGTCAGCTAAGATCCGTAGTACTGGGAATCAGTCCACACAAGCAACGGAAATAATTGGAACATACACTTTGCTCACCTTTTCCACTGCCCTGCACTCAGTATTTTATAGTGACTCCATTGTGATGTGACCCAAAGCTGGGCTGTTCAATAAAAAAAAAATCCAGAAATGCATGACCCTCCCATGATCACTACTGCTTTTAGCGTGATCCATTACAAACTACAAAGTTGTTGTGGTCACATGCTTAATGCCATCCCAGATATCGTGTGTGCTTCGTTGAACCTTCTTGACATTAGCGTGAGATCAGGACTACAAGTCAGAGGGAACACCCACCAGCCCAGCTCAATGTCTGCAGGGTTGTTTCCAGCCCTGCTTCTCAAACTTCTGTTCCACTTCTACATGCAGCTTTCTTTGCCAAGATGAAAGCATTTTGCTGTAAAAATCACATTTCCTAACTAGCTTAACTGTTTTCATTAAGTCTCATCATTCTCTCAGTGACAGGGCTTCCATATCTTGATAGGTTTTCATTTTTTTTTATTTTTTTACCTCTTTTACCAGTCTAATTTGCCAATTTTTCATGCAAAAGCCCACTTTGAAACATAATGTGCCTGATTTTTCCCCTTTGTTCAAGACATGTATAATTTTTTTCAACTTTTGCACTAAATCCTGCAATTGATTGTAAATAAATCTTTTAAATATACTGTGTGCAACGGTGATAGTGGAGTGACGATGTATTCCATGCTTGAACAAGAAGGTGCAAACTGGAGTCTCCTCATCACAGAAAACGAGCACACAGATTCTCAAGGTAGTGAAGGATGATTATCTAGATGGAGACATTCTGCAGCATGTACACAGTTTAAAGTATCATGTTGAATAAGGAAACAAAATAAAATGTAAAGTGGTGTCCCAGCTGGGGTCCAGGAGGAGACAAAGGACATTAGGCAAAAACTAAGGAAATGTTATAGTTTGGACTCCCAGAACTCAGGTGAAAAATTAGGTGAGCACAACAATTGCCCCAGTGCAGGGGAAGCCAAGACAGAGTCCCCCAAGAGCAAGCTGGAGAGCTAGGCTTACAGAAATAGCCAGCCCCAGGCTCCCTAAGAGGTTCTGCCTCAATACACAAGGCAGAGAGCCACCCAGGAAGAGTCCTGGTGAATCTTGGGTCTCCTCCACACATATGTGCATATGTTTATGTGTACCTCCCACACAGAGGAAATCCCTGACACATGCACATGCAGACATGTATACACACACACACACACACACACACACACACACACGCATGTATGAAAAAAATCTAAAGAAATGTGAACAAAGTGCAAGCTTCCATTCTAACATTGTGTCTGTATTGGACCATTGATTACGAGAAATATTCCAAACTAATATATAATATCTTTAATAGAAAAACAGTGGGGAGTATATATAAGAACTCATAGAAATGCTTTTCTTCCTAATTTCTTTGCAAAAGAAAACAACAAAACACTATAATTTTAAAAAAAGGAAGAAACAGAACATATCAATATGTTAAATGAAAGAAGCCCACAAAAACAAATACATTTTATGTGATCCCTTTCCTATACAATGTCCATAAAGGGAACATCTAAGCCACGTGAAACATGATTAACAGTTACTAAGGATTGAGGATTGCACAGGGGTGGGAGGAAATGGTGCTAGTGTGCCCAGGCCTTCTGTTTTAGATGATGAAATAGTCATAGTTTATAAATTGACTGTGCTAATGGTTGCACATGTTTTCGAACATACTGAAACCCATCAAATTGTGTAGTTTTGCTGGGTGAATTATAAAGGGTGGGAATTACAACTCAATAAAACTGCTAATAAAATGCTATAAACTAATTGAAGTCAGGGAACTCTGTTGAAATGTACAGTCAGTAATAAGACCTTTTTGAATTAGTGTTTTTAAAGATCTAATAAAATAAACACTAAATATGAGCCTTCATTACATATCAATAGTCAAAGGAATAGATTTAATTGAAAATATGCTCATTCAAATCTCCTTCCTGCTAGATAAAATTATGCAATTTTAAGGACTTGTTAAAAAAACACATTGAAGCATTTTTGAAGTTTAAATAGCAATATTTAATCATGCTTAGTATCAAAGCATAAAGTAAAAATGCACTGCATTCAGAAGTCTACATTATTTATTATACAAACTAGAGCCTCTTATACAGTCTAGATATTTTACTTTTTAAGGTGAACAACTAAGCAATTTCACTCAATTTATGAAGACAAGAGTTATCATACAAGTATCTAACAAGGAAGTCAAAGCCAAGTAGCTTTGTTGCCAGAATGCTAACCAGCATACACAAAGCTCTGGGTTTATTTCCCAACATGGCACAAACAGGACTTGGTAATATATGTTTTTAATCACAATACTTGAAAGATGGAGGCTGAGGTACCAGAATTTCAAGGTTACCCTCAGCTACATAGATATTTGGAAGTCAGCTTATACTTTCCAAAATAAGAGAGAGGGAAAGAGAACTGGGAGAAGAAGAGGAGGAGGAAGAGGGAAAGGAGGAAGGGAGGGAGACAGTAAAGAAGGAAGAAAGGAATACTAGACAAAGGTAGGTGAGGAGGTGGGAGAAACATTTTGGGACAAGGGTTCCCTGATGTGTACATTCAATTTAACTCCTTCACCAAGTCCAGAGTGTGAGCATCTCTCTCCGGTGTTTTGGGTTTCTGCTTTCTTATTCCTTCCTTTCATTTATGAAGATGTTTTCCTGACCTCATGAACTTTCTCTCATCTTTGGCTATACTTGTGTCTCCCCCCCCACACGTTTCTGACTTTTCCTCCCATCAACCATTTCCCCCAACTTATGCAAATAAAACGTACAGGGCATTGCTCAGTATACATCATACTTCCTGATTACATTTCTCTTCCTGATCATGAATTGGGAGTTTTATAGTTCTGTAAGGCAATAGTGAGGCTCCAGGACTGGCCTCTGGATAGAAACAGGAGAAACAGGCCCATTCCAGAAAGCCTGTATCAGTATCTCTGAAGTAGCATCCAGTGGCTGTTTTCCTCTTAAAACAAGTCATGCATTGTATTTGTGTGTGTATGCGTGTGTGCATGTGTGTATAGATCTCTCTGTGTGTATTGGTATACATAGCTTGTCCATATAATGTTACTTGTATGTGTGTTGCAATTTTTCAGGGGTGAATGTTTAAAAGTAAAGAGTGGAAAAAAAGTCATTATTAAAGCACAATACTAGAAATAAGCAACAACAACAAAAAACACCCTGTGAGTATAGATGATTCACACCCATGGTTTAGCAACTCTGATCCAAGAAAACCCAAGTTCTACTTTAGAAGACTTGAGATTTTTATGTTCAACAAGGTGAGATTTTGGTACATCTGAAAGCACTGCAGCGTTTGGGACAAGTCACCAAAGCTGGGGACCCAGGATCTTTTAGAATCTCCAGATCTTCTGAATGTATCTGTGAGAAAAGTTGGCATTCCCTGCATTCTGCGCTGCATCATCTTGACCTACATTGGGGAAGCTTATCTAAAATGCCCTCTTTGTTATGGAAGAAAGCAGAGAAATGTGCCAGGTAATCTACCTAGTAGAGACACCCTCCAGTCAAACACTCTTCTGAACACCATTATTAGGTCATAGCTTCTCAGTGAATAAGGTAACAGATCAATGGCCCTCCAAGTAAGGACTTACAGAGTTCAGCTACTTTTCTGTGTGTACCATTGATGTGTTCTACAGGTCTCAATACAAGACTCCAGTAACTCACCCTGGATCACTCTATGATGACCTTCAACTTTGTTTCAAAAGTGGATTCTCTTTAACAACCCAGTACCACTGTGTAAAAATACTTACAAAATTCCTTCTGCTTCTAGAAGCAGATCCAAGAGGATCCAAAGGCCTTGCCTTTCAGCTCCTAGATAAACCATGTCAGATGTGTTTCCTGTAATTCAGTCAATAGCTGGAAAATGAGTCCTGAAAAAGACAATGGGGATGTTGCGAACACCTGGGATCTACATTGAAAATAGTTTCACATCTATTGTCTTCATCTTCCTGAAGCTCTGAGAGAAAGGTATTTTCAACCCAAGTGATGATAATTAATGAGCTGTGATCAAAAGAATTGGAGGCAGCATAAATATTTGCTGCCAGAACTGGGATTAAAATCTGCTCTTCTGGCTCACTGCTGTTTTGTGATGTGTGTGTGTGTGCGTGTGTGTGTGTGTGTGTGTGTGTGTGTATGCACACATGCACAAGCCTCTGTGTTTGTGTAGTGGAAATCCATACATGCAGGCTCAGATACCGGGATGCACTTGTTGAGGTCAGAAGACAATCTGAAGTGTCAGTCCTCACTTATCGCCTTGTTTGGGGGTCTCTTTGTTTCTACTGCACAGAACAGGTTAGCTACCTGGACTTTTATGGGGGTCCTGGGGATTCCAATTCAGGGTCTCAAGTTAGTGTGACAAGTGCTTCTATCTACTAAGCCATCCTTCTGCCCTCCAGTGTTCTAATTCTTTAGTGAGCTAATCAGGATTTCATATTGCACGGAATCAATCAGGGCCTGCATTTGAACTTCCTTATTCAGACAACTTACGTTTTGTCTTCTTGGGAACCTAAGCAAAACTGAACAGTTTTATAATCTTGAATCTACCACTCAGAATTAAAATAACAAATCTATTCACATAATCAAGTATAAAGGCATGTTATTTTGCCTTTGTTAATTTTAATGAGCACATACTAAGAATTTTCCCCTTGCTGTGATAAATGCTAGTTAAAATGATGACCAAAAACATGGTTTCTAGCTGATAAAAACTGGCAGCCTGGTGGTAAAAGGTGTGGACAAAGGTGGATGAAACCTAGGTTAGCATGGTCGTGAATCTGTGCTCATTAAGGAAAGTATTGCACACTGTGATGTTCAGTTAATTAAGAGCCAGTTTTATTCCTTGTTTTCCCAGGTTTAAAAAACTGGAAGTTAAATAATACTGCTGATGTGATCTAAGGGCTTGTTTCTCTCCCTTCTCTGGGGTCCATTATACCATCACCTAGTATACACGGTTCCATTTAATAATAATGGAAGTCACACTTGGGTATTAGAAAGAGAATCTTTCCCTCCTGAATTTGCACGGGGAAAACCCTTGGGGAATGACATTTTCTACAACCCACTCCTTGCTCTGTCTGGACCCAAGTTACTGTGCAAAGTAATTAAGTAAGCACAACAGGCAAATTTAGACTTCAAGTGTCTGGCTTTTATGGTTACAGATGTTCTCTGCATAGTGTGTTCAGCAGTTCCTGGGGTCATAAATGTTTAATTTTTAATCTCTTTTTTATCGTTTTTTTGTAATGCAGACTGCTAGTATACCAAAAGAAATTTTATTGGTGTGTTTTATGTGCATGAAGTTTGCAATAATAAGAGCTTTAGTGAAATAAAATAAGGTATGTTCCCTTAAAAATGAATTTTACTTTAGCTTAAAACATAATTTAACATCCTTGTTATAGAACACTAGTTATATAGATTTCATTCACAATATTGTTTTCAGTGGCAATGTATTTGTGGTTCTAATGTCATCCTGGGGCATTGTGTGACTTACTTTGTAGATGTATTGTTGAAAATGCACTGAGTTACATCATCTGTTTGTACTGCAAATGTCCCTTGAAGTGATTGAGGAACTTGAAACAATAATCATTTCATCATGTATTCATCTTCCACGACACAAGCAGCTGCCCCATTGCTCAGGGGACCTCGTGACACAAACAACATGTGCAGATGAAAAGTACATTGTTGGTCAAACACCACAAGAAAGAACCAAGAAGCACAGCATTGACCTCACATGTTATCAAAGTTAAGATAAAGCTAAGATCTATGAATAATAAAGCTAATATTTATGAATAATGAAACATTAGCTTTATTATTCATAGATCTTAGCTTTATCTTAACTTTGATAAAATATACATAATGATTCAGCCACAACTAATAGCTCTCCTGCCTTCACGAAATTGGGAGCAGAACCAATGACAGAATAAATTGATTGATGGGTGTATTGACTGATGCAACTAGGAAGTGATCGCCACAGGACCCCATGCATTTCATGGGTCAAAACATTAATAAATTATGGAGGTCAGTGTCACTCAGGGAAGAAAGCAGTTAACTTAGAACTCAGGAGATTTTATTTATTTTTTTTTAAATTTTATAATCAATAGGAACAGTCGAATATCAACAGAATGTTTTTTTCTGCAAAATCAATAAATATTTTCTCACAAATGAGACAGTAATATATCCAAATAGAACTCTGTCTTTTATAGATTGGAAGGAGGAAGAGCCTAAAGTTAATAGTTAATAAATTCTAAGGAAGTAAATGGCAAAGTTGTAAATGGATTGCCTGTGACTAGCCCAGGATTCAGACAAAAATGAATGAGGGAATGTGTTTCTGAGTCCTCTAGCCTTCTCTGTTGCTTTACGTCAGTGCTTCTCAACCTGTAGGTTGAGAATCCTTTGCGGGGAGGGGGTTGAACGACCTTTTCACCGGGGTCACATATCAAATATCCTGTATATCAGATATTTACATTAGGATTCATAACAGTAGCAAAATTTCAGTTGTAAAGTAGCAACTAAAACGATTTTTTGGTTGGGGTCACCATAGCACGAGGAGCTGTATTTAAAGGTCATAGCATTAGGAAGCTGAGAACCCCTGTCTATACATTTGCTTTTTGCACAATTATGTTTTTGATAATATGGTTCTAAAATATGATTTGAGAACTAGTACTATTATTCCTCCAGTGCTGCTCGTTCTGTTAAGGATTCTCCTAGTTATAGTCTTTTATACATCAATAAGAATTTTAGAATTATGTTTTCTACTCTTGTGACAAATGTTTTTGGTATTTTGACAGGAATTGCACTGAATGTGTAGAATGATTTTGGTAATGTGGCCATTTTCACAATATTAGTTCTTCCAATTTAAATAAGACCAATTTTTCCATGCTGACATACTCTTTTATTTGGTTTACAAGTGTTTTAATAAGAAATTATGTTTACAACAATTATGGAAACTGGACTACGATTTCTTGCTTTGTTTGTGTCCTTATCCAATCTTGGGGGCACAGAAATTTTGTCATTTTAGAGCATGTTTGTTAGTGTTTTTTCCCTTCCTATCTAATGTTGAAAGCATTAAAATCAGTGCTTCCTTAAAGATTTGATAGCATTCAACAATGACATCTAGGTCTGAATTTATTTTTGGTTGGGGGACATTGTTACCTTATTGTGGGTAATGGAACTATTTAGATTCTTTATAGTTGCTGCATTTAATTTTGGGAGGTCACATGTGTCTAGGAACTTACTGTTTTATTCTTTTTTTAGATTTATCTATTTATTTTAGAGCTATGAGTGTTTTGCCTTCATTTATGTATGTGTATCACATGTTTTTTTTTTGTGTGTGTGTGTGTGTGTAAGAAGAGGGCATCAAGTCTCCTAAAACTGAAGTTAATGATAGTTGTGATCTACAATATAGGTTCTAGAAAGAGAACTCAGGTCATATGCAGTGCAGCAAGTATTTTTTAAGCTGCTGAGCTATCCCTTCTAGGCCATTTATTTATTTATTTATTTATTTATTTATTTATTTATTTATTTACTTGCTTACTTACTTATTCATTTTTTTATTTTTTTCTAATTTAAGTTTTCAAGGCCTCCCCTAATGATTTTCTGAATTTCATTGAAATCCATAGTAACCTTCATTTTATTAAACTCAGGTTTTCTCTTTTCTTTTCTTTTGATGAGTTTGTCAATCTTCTATTTTTCCCAAAGAACAAACTTTGTCTGATTGACTTTAGATACTGTTATTGTAGTCTCTGTTGCATTAATTTTGCTCCTGTATATAACATTTCTTGTTATAAATAACATTTGATTTTTGACTTCTTTTTGTCTTTTTAAGAATTGTGGTCATTATTGGGTTATTTATTTGAGTTCTTTCTGATGTTTAAAAAAATAAATACTCATAGCCATGAGATTCCTTTTAGAACTAGCTTAGCTATGCCACAAAGATTCTGATGAGCTGTGCTTTCATTTACATTTGACTCTAAGAATTTCTTATTTTCTGTCTTAATTTTTTTTCCAGAAACCTACTAGTCATTCAAGAGTGTATTATTCACTCTCCATGCATTTGTGCGGTTTCTTACTACTGGTTTCTAGTTTATTATGCGATGACCTGAAAAAATAGAAGTGATTAGTTTGATTCTTTCATATTTAATTTAACTTTGATTACTGGTGTATAATGTGATCTGTTTTAGAGACATTTCCATTGAGCTTTTGAGAAGAAAATGAATTCTGCATTTAATGAGTAGAATTTTCTGTGGATACCTGCTAAGTCCATTTGACCTAGGAAGTAGTTTAAGTCTAATATTTTATCATTGATTTTTGATTTTTATGACCAATATAGAGATGATTATGGAGTACTGAAAACAGCCACTGCTATTCAATAAGGACTTTTCTGACATTTTATATTCATTAGTGTTTCCTTTATTGAATTGGAAGTTCCAATATATGATTATACATATATCTATAATTATATCTTCTCAACCTATTGTTTCCTTTATTAATAGTGATCTTCATTATCTCTTTTAATTCTGTTTTAATGTCTATTTTATCATATATCAGTAAAGCTATGACAACTTATTCTCAATTCATTTAATAGGTTATTTTTTATCTTTTGACTCTCAGTCTATGGGTGTTTTTAAGATGTGTTTCTTGGAAACAACAGATGGCTGAATCTATTTTTTCAATCCGCATAGCCAAGTCTCAGTCTATTTGTTGTTGAGTTTGACCCATTTACACTTAACATTATTATATAACATTGCTATTGAAAGCTGGTCATTGATTCTTATATTTGCTGTTTGCTTTTTTGGATGATTGGATTCCTTGTTCTTTATTTTCTCTCCCCTATTATTAGAGGTTTGCTGATTTACTGTGTTAGACATGATGGATTCCTTCATAGCTATCTATTGATCAAACAGTCTCCTCATTAGACTTAGTCTTTCTTTGCTCTTATGATTGAGACTTTCTTATTCATCTTCTGTGTGTAGTAGCCCCTTAAGTATCTCAGCAGTGCTGCTGTGGTGTTCATGAAATGACTCACTTCGTGATTGTTTTAAATGTTCTTTTTTCTCTGCCAATTTTAAAAGATATTTACTGGCTTTAGAAATCTTGATTGTCAGTCTTTACTTTCAAGGATTGAAATACACCATTTCATGTTTTCCTGCAGTTTTAAGTTGTTAGTGAGTTGATATTCAGATTCATGAGTTCATAAGTAAGTTGACACTTTTCCCTTATAACTTTTAATATTGTTTCTTTTCTTTGTACTTTTTGCAAACTGATTATAAAATGTCATGGAAAAAACTCAGTTTGACCTTTTTCCCTTGCAGCTCTTAATATTCGTTCTTTATTCTGTATGTTTTGTGTTTTGATTATTATGTGGCGAGGAGGCTGCGAGGGTTCCATCCACCTACTGAGACTGTGGGGCTGATCTAATGGGAGCTCACCAAGGCCAGCTGGACTGGGACTGATGGCGTATGTGATCAAACCAGACTCTCTGGACGTGGCTGACAGTGAGGGCTGACTGAAAAGCCAAGGACAATGGCACTGGGTTTTGATTCTACTACATGGACGGGCTTTGTGGGAGCCTAGTCTGTTTGGATGACCACCTTCCTAGACCTGGATGGAGGGGGAAAGATCTTGGTCTTCCCGCAGGGCAGGGAACCCTGACTGCTCTTTGGACTGGAGAGGGAGGGGGAGGGGGAAGGGGGAGAGAGAGGATGTGGCAATTTTTAATAAAAAAAGAATAATAAAATGAAACTTTTATCCTTCAAAAAGAAAAACACTCAGTTTTGATCACATATGTTTGAGGTTCTATATACCTCAAAAAAAATGAATCCAGAGCTCCCAGAGTTATTTGACTTTGTGATGCCCAATGTTTTTGTACTTATTCATGGTTGGGTGTTATATTTTTACAACTTTGTGTTCAGTACCTGGTGTTTCTTCTCCTGCTTACTTTCCACTCTAATTTTTACTTGATTGAGTTCTTCATTTTCACAGCTTTTATTTTATTTTTATCTAAAGTCTAAATTTTGTGTTGACTTTCTCTGCCACATTGCTGATCCATCTTACTGACTTTTTCTCAGTGTTTCTGTCTTTCTTCTCTGGGTCCTTGATTCAGACATCTTCATCAATCATAAATTTTCATCTGGCACCTTATTTCGGTCTTTTTGAGTTCAGTAGTTGAAAACTTAGGATCTTTGAGAGGAATCATGCATTCTGGATTTATCATTTTTGTATGTGTGTTTCTGTGTTTCAATTTGCACATCTGTCAGTTTACAGATATTTTTTATTTTAAAAGAGGGGTTTTTAATTTCCTTGTTTGTATTAGCAACCTACTTTTGCAGGCTAAATTCCCAGTACCTATGAGAAAGTAACAAGCAAATGACTTAAGGAAATGACTGCTGTCCCCTGCCTCCCCGAGGCAGCTGTACAGCTCAATCTGTGTTTACTTTTCTTATGGCTGAGTCACCTGTCCTTTTGTTACTTTTATCCTTTAGTTCTTTTTATGGGTCTCTGAATTTGAGTCTTCCTCTCTTCCTCTCATTAGAATAGATGATGGGTTTTTTGTTTGTTTGTTTGTTTTTGTACTTTTTTGTTTTGTTTTATTTATTTATTTCTGTCTAACTGTGACTTTCTCTTTCAGCTACTCACATAAAGGCAGCTTATATGCTATCATCTTACCTAGAAGATCTAGTGTGCAGGGGTTAGACAGGACCTTTCTAGGAATAGCCCTGCTTCCATTCCTCTGTAAGAGAAATCAGATCCACAACAGCTTTTCCAAGTCGTACCTTAGGCCTTCCCATAGAACTTCACCAAATAATATATCACTTTGGCATGGGGCTATAACTCAGTGGTAGAGTACTGGTATTACATGCATAATGCTCTTGATTCAACTGCTAGCACCACTCCCAAAAAATGGAGTACAATATATCATTTTCAAATAAGTTAATGCATTTGGAACATTTTTTTGCCAGGAACAAATGGACATTACAGTTGAAGATATGTGTATTAATATAAAATTTAGGACCAAGATACCATGAGATACATACTATTAAAAGGATGGTTTGTTATTGATCCTGAGAGCAAGAGGTACATACATACCATATGGAGGAGCTCCAAACTAGCCATATGGAAGGAAGAGGGGACTGGAAAGACTCTTTATAATGGGTTTCATGGGTGTGAATACACAAGGCAGAATAAGCAGGTTTGGGCTTGCCTGATATACATTATATCAGTAGGCTGTGAGGCATAGGAGCTGTCCATGGATCTCTGGTGGTGGTCCTGGGGTAAGTAGGATGGTTAGTGGTCAGTGCTATACCTGAGCATGACAACAGATGGAGATTGTGGCTGAGGTGCAATATCTGGGTTCATTAGCTGTTGAAACATGCGTAGATCAAAGGGTGCTTTATAATGAAAGGATATGATGATGAGGAACCAGGAAGTCAAGGCTATGTATCTCAGGTACATTAACAGGTACGCAGAGCAAGGTGTCCCCAGCATATAAACCTAGAACAAAATACAAAACATTCTGTTTGCAGAACTTAAATCATGGTCTCTACAGTATAATTGATAGAACACTTGTTCTGAATTACAGAAAAAGTGTCAAGGATACAGTTGCTATTTCTCTTGCTTATGAACCAAATTTTACCATTAATAACTCTGACTATTGGGTCCCTATTGAAATAGCTGAAATATGTGCTCTTTTGGAACATGAAGCAAAGTCTACAGCTGGTGAATTGCAATTTCTACCTTCACTCCAAATAAAGAGGCTGATTCATAAAGAAGCTGATTTACAAACAAGCAAGAGGAAGCTAACAAGTGCCTGATATAGATGTTGATTGTAAGTGAAATAAACTGTAACTACAACATTGAGCCCATAACCCTGGTAGTAAAATAAAATGAAGTGGAGAAGGCTATGCTGCAATAACAATTTAATATTCACCAGACTGTAAAGTGAATCTAGGAGGAATCATTGCACATGCAAGAAGAAAATTACCACCCAAAATAATCTGCTGTGAGACATATTCATGGTCACTGAGAGCTCCAAAATCTGAATAGTAATTTTCTTTAAAATGATGGCTGAGCACAGGTAAAATTTAACTTCTTTATCCACATCCTCCAGAGCAGAATAAAAATTGTCTGATTATGAGAATATATGACATGATCTACTTACATGGCATAAGGTTGGGAAATGATGTGATTTTCACCCACAGATCTTTGAATAGTTCCGTTGGAAAAGCATGACTCCAAACTTAGAGAGCCTGGGTATTCACCAAAGTCTTCACTCTAGGTAGGTGTTCAGTCTTTAAAATAAAAATAAAAGGAAATAAATCATTTAATCTGCTAAAATAGTGGAGATATTCCAATTCTCAGAGAAGTGGTTAGATCCAAAGATCATTAAGCATGCCTCTAATTACTCAATTCAGGAAGACAAATTAATACATTATTTGTCAAATAAATGTTTGATGTTTGAAAAAATAGTAAAAAGCAGACATTTGTAGTTCATATTTATAGAAACATTATTTCCAGTGACTCCGACAGGATAACACCCCAGGGTCCATTAACACGTAAGAATTTTTAGCAAAATATAATGTGTCCTTATAAAGGAATTATTCAATTTTAAAAGGAATGATATTCTGGAGTATGTTATGCATGTTACAATGCAGATGAACTTTGATAATATTATCCTAAGTGAAATAAGATAATTTTGATATATAAAAATATTGTACCAATGCATATGAGTATAATATACTTACAGTAGTCAGAATTTGGCAGCAGGAAGTAGAGTGCAATGATCAGGGTTTATAGGGAGAAAGATGTTTAGTGGTACTTGTTCAGTGGACACAGACACTGAGTTTAGGATGCTAAAAACATATAAACATCCCAGACATAGATGAGGTTAATGACTGAACAACAACGTATATGTAAATCATGTTGCTACATTGTGACTCAAAAATGATAAAAATTTCATATTGTATCTATTTTACATCTCTGAGAAGCACTCCAAATCTCATTTTCTGGAAAGATAGCAATGAGCAGATGCATCCTGTGATAACAGCTGGTATTCTCTAGATGGTGATATTTTATTGACCAGGCTTGGGCATGTCTCCTTGTTCTGGTAGCAGAGACCAGACACCATGATGGCCAGGCTGTGCAGAATAGAAATAGATCCTCTGCTTTCAGCACTGCTTTTTATAAATTGAGAACATTGACACATTTATGGAAAAAACAGCATTTCCTTCTTGCAATCTCTAAGAAGAATCCATTTATAAAGAACACTTCTTAATCTATAACACACACACACACACACACACACACACACATCCCAGTCCCCTTGGTTTTCTATAATCTAATTAAGAAACACAATAGAAACAAAATATATGAAGTCTAACAAGATTTACTGTTTTACTATTAGTTACCTACCAAAAAGTAAAGGAATAATTTTTGTGTTCTAAAACACAAACTGACACCAAAGCTTGCTCAAGAAGAAAGCTTTCATGTATCCCCACAGAACTACCTACTTGTTGCTTTATTCCATTAAGGCTTGGTAGTAACTACACCCTCCCCACAGGATTGATGCTTCAGGTGAGACAACCTGCATGCCAGTCTAGTTTTACATCTTTGGCACAGTGTCATCCATTTACAATAAGTATTATACAATCCTTAGATATTCTAGAATCATATTCTGCTTGTTACAGATATTATGGTAATGTCTGATGTTTAGCTATCTACTCAGAGTCTAAATTCCATTGATATGCCATTATATATAAAAATATAATTTCTCTAAGAACAGACATATGAACTATATAGCCATTTTATTTGATTGGTTTGGGGTTTGGTTCTCATTTTGATTTTGTTTTATTTATGTTTTTTCCTGATAGCTATTATATAAGATAAGCTGTAGAAAATGTGTCATAATTATCATTCTTGTTGATTGTAGCACATTTCCTTCTTGGGATGTGTGTCTGAAATATCAATATTAAAATTTATATTTGATGATTGATAATGTATAATCCATGCCTGATTCACTTATCTTCATTTTTTCTTCTTGTTTTAAAAAAATTAAAATCAAACATGTCTATATACTTATGAAAGCATTATGATCCTCAGCAATATGTCCCTGTGCCCAGTGGAAGAGTCATCCTGAATAACTGTCAGAGGATAATGGGTACAGCATACAAAGAACAATGTCCCTTTCCTCCTATTGTCATAATTGCCCAAACCATGGCAGTTCTAAACCACAAAGAGAAAACAAACCACAGATCTAATCAGCCAAAGTCTGTCATGGCACAATAGACATAGCACCTGTGGAAATAAAACACTGTTCTGGGTTTTCTCACAGGTAAGAGACCTTAGTGCTATAGGAGTCAACTTCTCCTAGACCAGACAGCAGTTGCTATAACAGGGACTTGTTAATGGGTAAATGTCTCCATACACACTTAGCTGTTGAAATTATTTCTTTTTCCTCTAGACCCTTTAGCAACCACACTAATTCAATGACAACTTGACACAAGCTAGTCATTTCAGAAGCAACCACAAGTGAGAAAACATCCCCCACCATACTGAACTGTGAGAAAGCCTGTAGTGCATATTTGATTGATGTGGGAAAGGGGTGCCATCACTAAAGTTGTGATCATGGGTTCTATTTTATTTTTTAAAGTAGGCTTAGTAAGCCATGTGAGCAATCCAGTAAGCAGCACTCCTCCATGACTTTGCCTCAGTTACTGACTCCATATGCCTGCCTTGAGTTCCTGCACTGACATCTATGAGTGATGGGCAAACTCTAAGGGGAAATAAACCTCCCCTGCCAGCTGATTTTTATCATGGTATTTTATCACAATTGAAACCCTAACTAAGATAGTCTTCAGATACATATCTATTGTATTTTGAATGTTTTTCTTCCTCTGGAATTCTTATTTCAAACTAAAACCCAAGGTCTCAAGAATTAAAGCCTTTTGTAAGAATGACTAAATTAAGAAGAGGACTGTTCTCCTAAATGGGATTAAGCCTTTTGAAAGAGGCTTCTGAGAACTGTCTTTCCATTTGGACCATCTTGGAATCAGTATTCTTACACTAAGTAAGGAGACACCCTCAGCTGTCTCTGAAAGAAGTCCCAAGCACCATTTTGGAAGCAGTGACTCTTAGCAACCACATGGAATTTTCTGGTGTGTTCAGAGTGAACTTCCTGACTTTTACATAAATTTAAACTTAACTTAAACATAAATTTCTATTATTTTTTAATTTACCCTAATACAGGATGTTCTGTTATAGCAGTATGAATGGGCAAAAATTACACACACACACACACACACACACACACACACACACAGCCTGGCATTTCTGCAGCAATTACTGCTCTCAGCACTGTGGTAAGAATTCAAAAGCAAGCAAGACACATACTCGGGGTCTAAGGAACTCACAGATTTCCGTGTTATTTCTCTTGCCTACAACCTGCATCCCCCCAGAATTTCCAAGAATAACCCTTAAGGCTTTTCACCAATTATAAGCATAAATGACCTTTCATATTGTGCCCACATTGCATCCTCCTTATACTGTCTTCTCTGAGGCAGTTATAATAGTTAGCTTCAGGCTGCATCTATACTATTGACAATTTAGTCATTCCATTTTGTATTAAAGAAGATTGCCAATAGCTTATTTTCTCTTTTTATATTACAAATGCCTTGAGACAGAGGTTCATTTAATTCCTCATCAATGAACCCATAACGAGGCTTACACTGTTCATTCTTTTATTCATTCCTTCATGTTTTTTTTTCTTTTTTAATAAAATGTGTATAAAGGATCTACAGGATTTTATGTGCTCAAACATCAGAAGC
>LOEQ01013168.1:0-22634 GCA_001685075.1 Bramus lutescens | reverse complement strand
GAGGGAGGGAGACCAGTTAGCTTAACACCAGATGTCCAACCAGAGCAGATGTGTCAGGTGGCATTCTTGTTTCCTGATCACCCCTCTCCACGATCTCTTCTATTATGATAACTGTTTAGGGTTATGTCTTCCTAGCATCTTAGATTTCAGACACTATAACAGAAATCCTCCCATTCTTTAATAACCAAGACATGCAGAGAAAGTTTAATTAAATAATAAATTATTAATGAATTAATATCAACTATTATGATTGCTATTAAGAGATTACCTCACTGCCAGATACTGAATATTTCTTGAGTGCTTGATTTCAGGTGACGGAGAAAGGAAAAGTGTATTTATTGTTTCTTTATAGTACTGGCATTCAGCACCCCAAGATTAACTGCTTGTACGTGTCTTCTGAGCTGAACAGGTGTGTTTCATTAGGAGAAAGGGGAGCCTGTGAAGCCATGCCACCCTTGGTATTCAGTCTCAGACACAGCACTGGATCTGCAGTCACGCTGCTTTTACAGCTGTAGAGATAGCTCTACTACACCCAAGATGCCACAATGTGTGGAGAGATGGAAGAGAGACCACTGTGCACTCTTCTATCCCAGTACCTAAAGACCTGCTAGGACACTGTTACACATGGGTACTGGCTAGGAACAGAAGAACGGTGAATCTTGAGCAGGGATCGCTTTGAAAGCACAGATATTTCATAGAATATTTTCTACTGAATTTCAAGATTTGAATTATATAGCTATAGCAATTTTGTTATTAGAGATTTCACCTTAATTTTATGGGAGAAGAAGATTTCCATAGCAACAAAGACACACAAAACAGATATTCTGAGTACATATTATAATTTGAGTTAGATAATATAGAGGTTCTACTGGAGTCGTTATTTTAAAATTATTGGGAACATTTTTCTCAAAGTATTAATATTAACAGATTTAGAAAGGAATTAGTGCCTCAAGCAGAATGTTCTTATTTTTGTATTAAACATGAGAGGTAGCAGTCTTCTATCTATAGCAAATAAAATCAAGTTAGAGGATAATCATTAATATATAGGTTATTGCTCCAGATCCCAGAAGTTTTCTTTTAGAACATTAGGCTTTGTTGTTGTGAAGATTTTTTTATAATAAAATTAGCCTCATATTTTCCCAAGTCTTTATTTGATAATCTCTAAAGCATAATAGCTTTGTTAACTTTTATGGACAATGAATTGGAATTTATTTTAACATCCTACAACAATCTGTTTCCAGAGGATTTTTGCATACCTAAAAAAGACTAAACTAATTAAGTAAGAGCATGGATTAATTGCGCCTCCACTGATGTAAAATCTTTATTGAGCATAGCTGATCAGTCACTGGATTAGTGCACAAGATAAACCCCTACATGGATGCTTGCTGAGGTCCTGTGTGTTCTCGCTAGTGTGTCTGACTCTGCTGCGATCTGTCTCACTAATCCTAGAGGTTTGCTGTTCTTTAAATAATGAAGTGTTTGGTAAAAGTACTGAGACAGTATAAGCTCATGAAGTATCATAAACATAATCTGATTAACAGGATTTGCAGTTATGCATGGTAAACTACAGAAGATTGGGGTGTTTCCATGACTAACAGCCTAGAAAAGCTATGGGTCTGAGAACCTTGTGCATTCTCTCATGGCATGTCTTTCATCTCGTAGAGAGATTAGTGTGTCCCTTGCCACAACTTTCCAACTTAGGAGTTTTTAGATAGGTAAAACATTAAAATGCACAGCAACTAAACTTCAAACAGGATTTTTATTAGATGTCGCCTGGAAATCCTTTAGGATCACTCATTTCAGATATCCTATCCTGGTCTGGAGGGGTTTATTAAAGGGGGATTTACTGTGATAGCAGCAGCAAGTCAGCAGAAATGGAACTAGGAAGATATGATGGCGGGATTATGAAGTCTCTAGATTCAGAAATTAGACGACTGTACTTAAGACAAAGCAGTTAGCAAACTATTGTGGTATTTTTAAAAATTAATTTTGATATGACTCAAAATGTAAAAAAAAATATGCTCAATAAATAACTCAAGTGACAAAGCATAGTTGCAGTAATTTTATCCTTAGAAACTCACTGAATTTCCCTCTTCAGAAAACTAAAATATTAAAAACAAAGCCCTTGAAGATTTAGCATCGATTCTGTCATATTTTCTTCTCAGAATACAATTAGCCTGAGGTTAAAGCTAAATATTAAAACCTCACAGTCTTTAAGAGAAAATGGAGATGTTTAGAATCCCATTACTTATTACTAACTCAGTGCGTTTTTCATAAGCCTATACATCTTATGAACTTAATACAAAAGGAATATTTAAATTTCATTAAATATTTAAAAATCCAAGTACCTGTGATTTTATCACTGAATTGAATATTTCATGTTCAATATGAGGGTTCTGGCCAACATTTTCAACTCTCAGGACTTTAGCCTGTCATCTCCACTCTCTGTGCATCTGTGGTTCCTCTGTATTTAGTTTTATATTGTATTAGTTCATGACTTGTACAAATGAACCTTTTCAATAGCAAAGCAATGAACTGAGACCCGCTAGCTAAGGCCCTCTTCCTGGTTTCTGTGATGTCTTTGCCTTCGTAAAGCAAATATTGAAGAGCCGGGCAGTGGTGGCACACACCTGCATTCCCAGCACTTACAAGGCCTAGGCAGGTGGGATCTTTGTGAGTTTGTGGCCAGCCTGGTTTAGAAACCAAGTTCCAGGACAGGCAGAGATTTTACACAGAGAAACCCTGTCATGGAAAACAACAACAACAATTAAATAAAAACAAGTAAGAACAACAACAACAAAAAAGAGTAAATGTTGAGATAGATGATTGAGTCTTCAAGGAAGGCAGTGCACTTGAGTTGTGACCCTAAGATATGGACGCATTACGCCGTAATTTAATACACCCTCCAATCCGTTCTAGAGGGGTAGTCTCTCAAGAGATGGCTCAGTAGGGAAGGGAGTTTCCCACCGAGCCTGAAGACCTGAGTGGGTATCTATCCATTTAAAAACTCACGTGTGCCAGTTTCTCCAGGGCTTGTGGGGACAGAGGCAGGGGGATGGCTCAGGATTGCTGGCAGACAGTCTTGCTCCAGTTTCAGGGGAAGACTCTGTCCCAAGAGAATACAGCAGAAGACATCATCTTTCTCTAGGTCCCAGGAATATATGCACTTCACAAATATGTGTATATACTACATGCACACAAACAGATGGGCACACACACAGAAACACCAAAAAGCCTAGTATTAATTTCTTTTTGTGCTATTTCATGTTCAATATGAGGGCTCTGGCCAACATTTTTGACTCTCAGGAAAAAAAAATAAAAAAAAATTAATTTTGATTTTTCTAATTGTTTTGGTTTCATATAATACACATGCCATCGGACTTTATTAGAAGCTTTTTAAAACTGAAAATAGATTATTTTCATACAATATAGTTTGATTATGTTTTCCCCTTCCCCAGCTCCTCTCAATTTCCCCACCTACCCAAATCCTCACCTGTTTTGTTTTCCTCTCTCATTAGAATAGAAACAAACATCTAAAAATCTTATTAATGATAGGATCCTTGTGAGGGATGATGAAATATGTACATGTAAAATGCTTCTCTGTTCAGTGTCTGGCAGTGGCACTCAATGGCAGTGTCCATGATGATTTTTTTATAACTATTCAACATAGATGCATCTAAAGAAGTAATTAAATGAGTTTGGTCAAGCCTTCCAGATATGACAATGACATCCCTTCAAATAAAAATTGCTCATCTATGATTTGATTTCAACTCAAGAAGCTGAAGCTTAAGCTATTAGGATAACCGCAGATGGTTTCTTAAACAGGAATGTGAAGGGTCTGGTGGAGATACTGGATTCTTTGGTGGTTAAAGATTCTTTGAATTTGCAATAGAAGTAGAGAAGTGAAGTACTGGGTTAGGAGATATTGGATTGAGGCTATCGGCTTCCAGCCGGGGCTATTAAGAAGACAACATTGGGCCAGCTCACAGACTTTGCCTGTGCAGCCCTCCCCACCCTTGCGCTGAAAGAACCCCTTCACATCACAACATATCCGCTGGATGGCAGCTTTCTCCTGAAAGCATCTGCATTTCCACAGCTGGGATCCACTAAGTCCTGTGCTCCGAGGCAAGCAAGGAGTGAGTGCCTGAGCACCCTCCCTCATCCATCTTCATTTCAGTCCTCTGAGGGTGAACAGAATTCCGTGCCTGGAACTGGAAAAACCAGTGTAGGCCAAGCTCTTTGCTGGTGATAGCTTACTATGCTTCCCTTTGGAACACATTCTGAAGATGTGTGGAATAGATAACCCAGACCTCATCATCACTTCCTGGCCCTGTGAAGGTAGGGGCTTGACTTTGATTAGCCAAAACACCTCTGACAAGGGCTGCCACAGAGTGGTTTTCTAACCAACCTGAGCCTCCTAGATTTTAACTCTGACTTTGAAGATTGATGTCAGGCATTCATGCGCTATGCCTTTCTTCCACAATTTTCTTGCATCTAATCCCAATCTACTGACAAAATATCATACATCCATGATGGGTAAACAACCTCATTCAGTTAGACATATTGTAAATCCTTTTTTTTGTCCTCTTTCACAGTACTGAGATCTTGAAACCCAATGTCCTTATGTTTTACACTGAGTATCTCTGAAAAGTCTAAGAGTGAGGAGACCAACAGGTAAATATCTGGCTACCCAAGCTTCATGTGCTCATGTGTAGACTTTACAGACAGAGGGATAGAAGGAAATATATGAGAATGCCACACTGTTTTGTTTAGTTTATCTGTGAAGATAAGAGAGATTTGGAGAGAAAATTGCCTATAACATGTAACAATAAATATATAGACAGTTTATTTCAAAGTCCTGTTGAACTTTTGAAATTCTACATGGGGGGGACTACATAGGAGCAGGATCTGGCATATAGTAGGTATTCTATCTCTCTTACCCATGCCATAGCTGTCAAATGAATGCACTTGTGTTAGGAGAACACAGATCTGTAATACTTAGCAGTAAAACAAGTGGGGCTTTTGTTCAGTTGTTTCTTTTAAATGTTAAAGGTCTATTAGTTACCTGATGCTTCAACACAATCCCTACAAAAGCAACTTCAGGAAGGAAGGACTTACTCTCTTTCATAGTTTGGACAGGTGGCAGGGAAGGTGTAATGGCAAGAGAAAATGACCTAAGGTGACAGGAGCAAGAGGGCACAGGGTCTTGTTGGGGACACAGTCGGAAAGCAGAGATAACTGGTCATGGTCTACTGCTTTGCTTTTGTTTAGTCTCTTTGCTCAAACTGTGGGGTGGCACCACCCACATATATCACAAGAACTCCCTCCTCACGTACTCTGGAATCATCCTGATGGATATGCCAAGAGATGCTTTCTAAGTGACTCTAGTTAAATTGGCAATGATAAGTAGCCATTTTAAATCATTATTGTCTTGCCAAATACCAAGTATAAGCCAAACAGACACATGGCAGTCCAAATCCACATGGCTCCTCCATAATGACACAGACAAGGGGACTTCTGCTACAATGATAGTTTTTTTTTCAAAGATATTTCCATATCCTGCTCTTCAAATAAAATAGCTAGAGATAATTGTCTCTAAAGAAGTTTGCTTGTACTGTTGAATAGCTCTTCGATCTTATTCTATGTATGTTGCAGAGCCTGATAAAACTCCCTGTTCCTCTTTGAATCCCTCATGGCACCACACATATAAAATTTCATATTCAAGGCCTTCAGCAAAAATTGAATTAATAGTCTTATTAGAGATGTGCAAATGAATTTTTCTTAACTCAAATATATGCAAACTAGAGCTGCTTGCCAAATTTACACTGGTAAATAATATAAGCACTGCATATATTTGCTTTGCTTTCTTTGAACACTGTCTCTATTTTTCAAACCCCTTGACACTTTACAAAACAAAGCTTAGCAAACGGCAAATCAATTTGTCTGAGCAGAACCTTCTTAAGAACACCTTTTGGTGACATGAATGAATGATACACACAGAGCATCTTTTCCTCTCCCACCATCCAATTCATGAAAGCCTTATTCATTTCAACTCTGTACTTTCTGTATGAGTACCCAGAGGAAAAGGGCAGTGTGAATTTGCAGGCTCATTCCCAACAGAACATCATCTGTGAGAGGGGAACAGTGTGGCTGGATTAGATGAGGACAAACGGCATTTCTTTCAGCAAGGTTGTGCAGCAAATCCGTAAAGCAGAGGTGGAAGGTGATCTGACTTGCCATCACACCTAAACTGTGAGCCTATTTAGTCCAGAAGTGTAGAAGAGTTGGTATCCAAAAGGTAGGTGTGGATAAATGATTCACCGTGGAACCGTAGCTGGTGTGACCCCTATTTCAAACACTCAAGTGGTAAATGATTCACCCTGTAACTGTAGCTGGTATGACCCCCATTTCAAACACTCCAATTAAATCTGCTCAGGCTTGGTTTAGAGAGCCAGGTCTGATAACAGATAAGAGGAGGCTTTCATCGTTAAGTCCTGTAGCCCTTGCCCATATCACCCGCACAAAGCTGTCCTTAAGGAGCTTTCATGTATAAAGCTGACAGTCTATCCATAGGTTGCTTTCAAAAGTGAACCATTCTTGCAAGATAATGTCAGGGAATTGCAGAGATAATGGAGAATGATAATTTATTAGCCCTGAGATCTCAGAAACTAAGCATAATGCAGAGAACCCTGCTTTACTCTGACGAGGTCCAACGACAATCACCAGCAGACTCAAAGCTGAGAAGCTGAGCACTCGTGTGTGTGTGTGTGTGTGTGTGTGTGTGTGTGTTTTACTTATTCTCTGAATGTTTTCTTTCCCCACTATAAGAAAGACATATGGAATGAAAGCCCTCGTCTGCACTGCTTTTTCTTTTCTTGCGGCCCTCGTCTGCACTGCTTTTTCTTTTCTTGCGTCGTTGCTGCCAGGGCCAGAGAAAGGAAGCTTGCGCATAGTAAGTATGTAGCCAGCATTGGTGGGCTAACCTGTCCTCCAGTCGTTCTAGATCACAGAGATAACCAGAGCTGGTGTTATCAGCAGTGGGGAGAACAGAAAAGGAGAATCCAGGCATGATTTTCACAATTAGATGTTCTAAGATCTTGAAAGATCACAGCATTTGGCTTGGCACAAAAGCTAGACCCAGAGAAAATGAAGTGTGCTGTATCTGTTATTAACTGAGGAGTTGAGGTCGATCCTGCTACTTTTGCTCCTGGTGCTAACCCTCAGTTTCGGTGCCACTGGTCTAAACTGTGCTCGCCTGCCTTCTTGTAACAAGTAGAATTTTTAACTTATAGGGATGTTTGTTGATTTCCTTGATTACTTCAAATATAGTGTATTCACCCAAAAGAGCACCATTTCCTCATAGCTGTATACGTTAAGACTATTACAGGTAATAATGGCCAAACAAGGTAGCAGAGCTGCGTTCCTTGCCAGATGCATTTGAGAGGAGTTCCTGTGCTTGGGTTCTCTATCAGGGGCAACCCCACCATGACCCTTCACATATAACCCTTGTTCCCTCTTCAAAGGCAGCACAAGTGCTCCCATCATAGTAGTCCTTCCACCGTATTCGTGAGATGCAGAATTCTCCTAAGTAACCTAGGAAAATGTCAGGATTCTCACCGTTATGCTGGACCCTCCTAGGTAACCTAGGAAAATGTCAGGATCCTCACTGTTATGCTGGACGCTCCTAGGTAACCTAGGAAAATGTCAGGATTCTCACCGTCATGCTGGACCCTCCTAGGTAACCTAGGAAAATGTCAGGATCCTCACCGTTATGCTGGACGCTCCTAGGTAACCTAGGAAAATGTCAGGATTCTCACCGTCATGCTGGACGCTCCTAGGTAACCTAGGAAAATGTCAGGATTCTCACCGTCATGCTGGACCCTCCTAGGTAACCTAGGAAAATGTCAGGCTTTACCTACCATTTGGGGATTTTTTGTTGATAATTTTAAGAATTTCATTCTTGGTGGTAGTGGTGCACCTTTAATTCCAGCACTTCACCGTTAGCTGAGACCAGCCTGGTCTACACAAACAAGTTGCAGGACAAGTTTCAAAGCTACACAGAGAAACCCCATCTCCAAAAGAAAAATAAGAACTTCATACACAAGTTCCCATATCGTTTTCATCATTTCTCCCCTCTTCTACCTCACGCCATGCTTCTTACTTCTCAGATTTATGGTCCCTTCTTTAGTATCCCTGTTACTTATACGTACACACATAAACTACTGTGTCCGTGTGCTGTTACTCATAAGAATGCTTGTTTAGAGCTGACCACTCAGGATTGGATAACATAAGGGAACTCATCCCTGAAAACTCTCTCTCTCTCTCTATTTCTCCCCCTCTCTCTTTCTCTCCCCCCCCTCCTGTGATCTATTGACTTTAGCTCTTCATTTAAGAATGAGGCCTTGTGGAATTTTCCCCAAACCACTGCCATGTCATTTTGCGGGGTGGTATAGACAACCATGGTTGTTAAGATTACATGTCAGCAACTTCCCTGTCCTGTCTAGATGATACTATCCAGTAGCAGGCATCCTGTCTCTCTGGCTCTTACAATGTTTCAGCCTCTTTGTTCCATGATTTTCCCTGAACCTTGGATATGAGCATTGTTTTGTAATTTCAGCCTCATTTAAACCAGTTGTGGGTTTCAGTAAGAGTCTGCTTACTGCAGAAGACTTTTCTTTGATGAAGGCTGAGAACTCCAAAATGTCTAAATGTCCAAAATTAGAGTCCAAAACATCTAAAATTTACGTGAGAAATGTAATATTGTTGGTTTAATGCCTTGTTGCTATTCCGGATAAAATCTAGAAAATAACAGAAAGCTTGAATACTCAAATAATTATTTAAATAATTATGAATTGGCATGAATTTAATTGACAGAGGATTTGAACTGAAGTCAAGACCTCTCAATTCTGGTACCTGAGTTATTGACTATATCTCTTTCCTGGTTGAATTACCAAACATTGAATCTCATATCAAAACGTACAATTTCATAGTAAATATCTCTTGACTTTCTTTTGGTTTATAAAGTTGAAGATATTATATTCTGATTTATATTCAGGTGATTTTGCAACATTGCTTCTTATTTTATATTAAGTTTAACTTTTTTTTAAAAAAAAGAGCCTCTCATGTGGACAAAACAGTAACTGAGAAACTTTTGGTGAAATATTTGAGAAAAAGGGTTTCAGTACTGTTTCTTTAATAAAAATGTGATGCTTCCAGAATGTTGTAGATAAACCTTGAGGCAGAAACACCTACATAAAGTGCTAGATGCTGCCTATTACTGGGCTGAAAGGCTGTATTTCTCTCTTTATTTGAAACTTTGGGGACATGCTTTGCTAATCTACTTGGAAGGAAAGTATTTCGTGGTGGGAAATTACTTCCAGGCAGAGAGACAATTTTTGAGTGATTATTATCATCTTTTATATGCCTTGTAACTGTGATAGATGACTGGAGCTTCAGTAACGCATTTTAAAAAGCCAGTAATACAAACTCATTAAAACATCACAAAACCCATGGAAATCCACCAGGATGGCCATGGTGCCAATCAGTGCACTTGAGGCCATGGCGGCCACTGCTCACACAATCAGTGCCTGCTCCACAGGGAAGAATGCTTTCCGGGTGTTCCCTGCAGCCTGTCAGCAATACCCTTCCTCCTTTCATTTCTTTCACCTATTTAAAACTGCTCACCTCACAGAGCCAAAGGCTTTATGCTTTTTCCTTCTTAAAAAGTCAAATCCCCATAATATTCAGAGGAGGAATATGTAGCCCAGAGGAAATTCATTATATCTCCTATGAGGAAGATTTTGGAAGTACAGAGATTGGAAATCCAATTTTATTGTATTTCTGTTTGCTTTCAATTCCTCTTATTACTGTGGCTTTTAATAATTCCTGTTCAAGTAGTCTCTTTCCTGCTTAGTTGTTTGGATATTTGGTGGAGCTGAGGTCAGAAGTTATATTCCTTCCATTGACTCCCAAACACACCCCTCTTCACACACGTCCTCAGACACATCCCTATTCACACACGTCATCAGACATCTCTCTTCACACATGTCCTCAGACACAACCCTCTTCACACACATCATCAGACACATCCCTCTTCACACACGTCATCAGACACATCCCTCTTCACACATGTCATCAGACACATCCCTCTTCACACACGTCATCAGACATCTCTCTTCACACACATCACCAACAAACAAGTTTTCCACTAAAATAAAAGAAGCTTTCACGAAGTCAGAGAAAATGATCACTAGATGGGAGTCCTTGGGAGTCCCTAGCAGAGCTCTCCTCCCCCCCCCCTTTTGGTTTTTTGAGACAGGGTTTCTCTGTAGCTTTGGAGCCTGTCCTAGATCTAGCTCTTGTAGACCATACTGGCCTCAAACTCACATAGATCCACGTGCCTCTGCCTCCCGAGTGCTGGGATTAAAGCCATGCTCTACCACTGCCTGGCTCATATCTCCTTTCTATCAAGATATGACAGTTCAGACTACATACACTCATTCTGTCGTTCTTTCTTTTATTTTACGTTCATTTTTACACTTACTGATTGATTGACTTAGTGTGTGTGCATGTATGCTAGTTCAGAGAACAATTTGTGTAAGTTAATTCATTCCTTTTATCATGTGTATCTTCAACCCCATCAAATACCTGAGAAGGGAAAGAATATTACTTGAGTAAACAGAAAGTGCAATCAAGCAACTTCCAAATGGTGCAAGAAATGACAGAGATAACCAGCCACCTGGGCCATTACCCAAAGTCTCATTGTTCATACAACACCTTGCCATCTTGATACCTTTTTTACTAACATGGCAGGTGCCCAAATCACATAATTAGTGCCATTGATTCTCCTATGTCATTGTCTATTGGAAACATTATTATAATACTAAGAACTAAGATTTTAACAAGCTCATCTTTGTTTGTGTCCCAGAGTTATAGTAACAAAGTGCTTTAAACTGGAAATTATTTTCTGTCTTAGCTCTGGAGGGAAGAGGTACAAAACAGGGTCCCTGGTTAAAGCATCTAGAAAGGGACCAGGATTTTGCTCCCCAGCTCTTGGCAAGCCCAGTTGTTTCTCAGCCCGTGGCAATAAATTTCCACCCTCTGCTATCCCTGTGTACCTCTTATAGCTTTGTCTCTTCTTGTATTCTCATATTACCATAGCTGTTCTGAGTTGAGGGTCCAGCCTGATACAGTCTGAGCTCATGTTAAAGAATGCTATCCGCAGTGGCCTGATTTCCAAGTAAAGGAATACCACAAGACAATGTGCTGTCCTCTTCACTCCACTCTGCCTTCTTACCCCATGACTGGCTGTGTGACTCCATGGTTGGCCCCTAAAATTCTCCTTTCTTTCTCCTTTTCTCACTTCTTGTCTTCTTTTTAGCCTAGATTTCTCCTCCTATTTATTCTTCTGCTAGGCAGGCCACCTATTTCTCTCTCCTGCCTAGCTATTGACTATTCAGCTCTTTATTAGACCAATCAGATGTTTTAGGCAGGCAACATAACACAGCTTTGTGTCACTAAACAAATATTCCACATATTAAACAGATATTTGCATAAACGGGTATGACACATCTTAAACTAATATTCTACAGCAGACAGGAATGGAGTCAGGGTAGCCGTGTCTACAGTGGTGGAGGGATGGGCTGACCAGATACTCCATGAACACACCAATATTACATGGAGAACACAAAGGCAGACTGCAGCACAGGCAGTTGTAGTGGGAGAAGGAAACCACCTGCTTCACGAGTTTGCCTGAGCCAGAAAATAAATGAACATCAGAAACTTGGTTTTGCAATTTAAAGTAAATTAAGTCAATGAGTAATTTTTTCAGAAAATTGTCTTTGGCTCTCTCACAATTCTTTTATGGCTCACACCAGCTTCTTTGTGCGTAAAAAATAATGCTTTGGATAAATTGAATCTGAGTTCAATACTCACCTGCATCATTTTCTTCCTCAAACCAAAATCATTTCATGAGTACTCCTCTGGCTCATTCTCAACTTTTCCTTCCATCCCTTCCTTCCTTCCCTCTCTTTTTTACTGTCTTTCAATCTTTGTTTTCCTCCCCCAAAAATCTGATAGATAATGTTTGAATACGCATATGCCTCATGTTTTTGGGAACCTCAGTGCAGCACGGTATTGTAAAGAAGGTCCATCCTAGGAATCTCCTTTACCCTGTGACATAATCATCTTTAAGGACGTGTTGGTTGGGGGCCAAGGCGAGACTCAGAGTGAGACCTGCAAAGGAGTGAGTGCACCAGAGCAGCGGGGCCAAGGCCGTGCCGGAAGTTCTCACACCAGAGTCACCTGATGGTTCTTGAGCTTCCTCCTTATCAGCTCAGTGTCGTTTTGCTTTCTTCATTCCTGACGTTAGCCACATTTTAGTCTGCTTTGCTATGTAGCAAACAGTACCTTTCTTTCCCCCGGTACCTAGCCATAGTCTGTGAGTATTCAGAAGTGTGGGAGGATTGCCTCTGGGGTGTTAGTCAGATTGTACATTTATTCTCCTCTCACAGAACGATCCTGGTTGGTAATCAGCTGCTGATTCACTCTGACCCACATAATTCTGGGTTTTCTTTTCTAAAATGGTAACAAAAATGGTCAAAATTACCAAGTAATTCTATTGATTAAACAGATATGATGGTCTGAGAGACAACTTGTGATTCACAGAAGATTCATGAGATCAGGCCGTGAGGGTCTTTGACCAAGAAGAGTAGAAACATGCAGGCTGTCCTTGGCTCCTGCCTTTTCTACTCTGTTGCTAAGAGAGTTTCATATACATCAGCCATCATCACCAGCCCCACTCCATAGAATGATCTCATAGGGTGTTGTCCTCAAGGTAATGTCCTGGAAACACCTGCCACCCATTCACAGGCTCATGATTACTGAGGCAAATTTATATACCCCAGCCTTGAAGGTGCAAGTTCCCAAAATCTGGAGTGGGGTGCAGAATCCTGACACTTCAGCAGAAAGCTCGCATAATCATGAAGGCTGCCTGACATAGAGAACCATTTCCATGAGAGTTAATTGAAGAGTGCCTACCCTTGGACATAAGTCAGTTTCTTGAAAACAGGAATAGTGTATGCTTATTTTCATTTAATACCTTAAGATTTATTTTGTTTGTAATAATGTTTATCTGTGTCTGCATGTGGGCCTTTGAGTGTAGCTGCTTACAGACAATAGAGGTACCGGGTCTCCTGAAGCTGAGATACCTAGAAACCGTGACCATCTGATGGATGTGACTGGAGGTATACTTTGAAAACCAATTTGACCAACTTCTTTGTATACAAGACCAGATTTCATGTTTTAAAACTGTATGCAGTTGGAAACATAGCCAGTGAGTAGATCCTTCTGTACACAATATACTAACAAAAACATTCTTGAAGACAAAGAGAGAACATGTTATTTGAAAAGTTGTTAACATCACTGTGATGTGTGGATCCAACTTCCCAATTTAAACGTGATGCATTTTTTCCAGTGCACCATTTGACACCTGGCTGTGCTCTCCTTGGCTTGAGCTCCAGTCTTGTATATTATTGTGCTTATGAAACATGGAGACAGCAATCGGCCTAGTGATTCGCTATATTAATTACTCATGTTTCGAAAGCTACAGAGCAGCAGTCAAGAAAGAGAGCCAGAGCTCTTCTATGTGACACAAGACTTTCGTGCATTTCTCCAGATAAGTCCATCACAGAGAGTCATTCATAGAGAACAAATGGAAAGCAAAGCAAGGATTTATCAGGACTGTGCCCCCAGGGTTTGTAGCAAACACAGGAAAATCCAATTAGAACTGCAGGCAGTTGTTCAATCTCTTAATCAGTACCACAGCACAGCAAATTAATATTATTACCTACTATTTACACTTTATTACTCCATTTTTTTCTTGTTGGTAGTCCTCTTCTTTGTCAGTCCACCTTGAAAAGACAGCAAGAAAGGTTGTAGGGTTTTTTCTTATCTTTTTTTTTTCTTTTTTCAGCTTTGGCAGCAGAATTGCTTTGTAGCTTGAAGGATAAGTAGCGTTTTAGAGCAACGGAGAGGAAGCCAGGGGGCTGCTTAGATTTGTTTCCTAAGCCAGTGTGAAGGATTCATTGCCCTGTTGTCCAATGAAGACAGCTGTCCACTCACACCCTGCTCCCTCTGATGATAGCAGAAGTTTTTGAGGTCATTTCTCTATAGAATTATTCTCATAAGGTCAGAAGGCAGAGTGATACAGTGTCTAGAGCCAAAATTAAAAACATGCTGTCTTGTGTTCCAGTGTTCATGAAAACAGGCTTATTGAGTGATCTTAGGACACACAGCTTCCTGATATAAGAGGCAGGCCTTAAAGCTTATGCAAGCCAGATTCAAATATTTTCTTGTCTGAAAATGGTGGGCTTGTTTTGTTCGCCAGGATTGATGTATATAACATATTGCCACAAACCACATCTTAAAACAAAACCAGTTTATTTCTTTCAAAATTCTGGAGGTTGCCATTTGAAGTCAGTTTGTTGGCTGGACCACATGCCTTCCTAAGTTTCTTTTAGGGCAATCTTCTTGACTCATTTGGGGTTTCATGGCATCTGCTGGTAGCCTTGGTGCTCTTCGGCTTCTACAAAGCACACTTCCATCTTTGTCTAACTAATCCCATATTCATTCCCTCTGAATCTGAAATTTTCTCAGTTTAATAGCCTGTCATTGCACACAGTGCCAACTCTAATCAAGTCCAACTTTCTTCTATATTAACTGTTTGGGGGAAGATCATATTTCTAAATAGTCTGTCACTGGGAGGTTCCCTATAAGCATGAATGGGGAAGCAACAGTCAAATGATTCAGTAAGGTAGCTCAATTAATTTTCATGTCCTAACTGAATAGTTCAAGGTAAGGCGAGTTTCATGCTAAACAGCTTAAATTAACAGTTTCTGTTCTGTTTATTAATGATCACATTTCTGCATGGGCATTGTGTGCCTGATTTCTTAGCATGTTAACTTATGTAGCAAATGCTTCCTTTACTTCAAACCCCTTTCATAATTGTATCAGAAGCAGGCTGTATGATTATCTTTTGTGGTTTGTGTTATAAAATATGTAATCTAACGAAAGAGCTTTAGTGTAAAATCCATCCTGTTACTGGGGAGAGGGACTTCCAAACAAAACTCAATTCAAAGTCTGGGCGACCGGAGCTGGAGAGGTGGCTCAGCAATTAACGATGACGTTTAGGAAACTAAAAGTTGATTCCCTATCTGTGGCACATGACTTCTGGAATAAGCAAATTTTAAATGCCGTTTGCAAATGAAATAATTGTCTGAAAAATGAAAAAGAATAGTATGGCTATAACATTTGCTAAATTTTGCAGATACTTCTTGCTCCTGAGCTAATTAATTTTTGCTAAAATAGTGTCTTAGGCTACGTTTGGGGACCACCAGGCACTGATGAGCTACCTCCTTGCATTTAGCCCAGAAGTGCACAGAAGCGTGTGCAGCATCAGGCCTGTGGTGCGCAGGAGTGTATGCAGCATCAGGCCATTGGTGCACAGGAGCTGGCAACTCAGACCTTTTTTTTTTTTTCTGCATCTGTAACCCTTGCACTCGCCTGTCCTTGAAAAGCATGAATGCCACCTCGTCTGCATGTCAGGAGGTGCGTTCTCTGCTGGTTTCTTCTCAGATGTGATGATCGAACCATCCAGGGACTGTTGTGTGCATCTAACAGTGTGGACCTAAATTGTCAGACAAGGAAGTATTTCTTTGAAAATACTTTTCCTCATTGTTTTACTATTCTGCACTTGTACTGTTTGAAGCCTTGTTACCTGTCTCTGTGCCTCAGTTTGTATTCTCTAGAGTTTCTTTCCTCCTCACTTTCTCTTTCCTAAATCTACTCTCCTGCCTCAGCTACTAGCAGCTAACTGACCACACTCAAGTCAACATAGGGACCACCTCGGCTTCCTTTTCTGACTTTGTAAATGTTCAACTTGGGCCAGAAACATTCTCATCTGGTAATTGAATTTGACTATCTTTTTAAATTTTTTATTTTATTTGTTTTTGAGATTATAATTACAACACTTCTCCCTTCTATTTTTTCCCTCCAAATCCTCCCATGTAGCCTTCCCCGATCTTCTTCAGATTCATGGCCTCTTTTTCAGTCATTCTTATTACATTATGTACTCACATACCTAGTTCCTAAGTATAATCTCTTTAGTCTGTATAGTGTTACTTGAGTGCGTTACATAAACATCTTTAAGAAATAAATGTTCTTGAACATTTTTAGTTGCTGCTGCAGAGGGAAAAGCACTTTCGCATCTCAGACGCCATGTCTCCCTAGAAACACCAAAAGGCCTGTGACCTGGTATCCCCACAGCGCCACCAAGTGTTAGCAAAAAATCCTTTCTCCCAAATTGCTTCCTCTGTATATTTTCTCATATGAGGGTCCAATACAAAAATTTATATGTTAATTTAAGCTGCAGTCTCCAATATTTCTACCAGAATATCCACAAAGTGTTAAGTACTCTATTTTCTGATGTTTTCCAACTTTAACCTCAGCTGTCCATCCAATTGCCTAAGTAAAACTTATTACTGCACAAAAATCTTGATTCTTCTGTTCGCTAATTATTTGTCTCAAGAAGCCTCATCTCTAATGATGCCTCATTTGTATTTTTAGTCATCTCTGTTTATCTTTCTTATTCTATAGAGGAATTGTCTCATAAATTCCTGAGGTGCTGGTGGGGTTGGGTGAAGAAGCAGCAGGCGATAGTATGCACTATCAAGCCCGAGAGATCTGAATACATCCCAAGGGATGTGGATGGTGGAAGGCAAACATTCATCCATGGGTGCGGCATGGCATGGGCCTCCCACGACATGCACTGATAAATAAATGGAAGACAAAATATCAAAACGGTCTAGAAATGGCTGAGAAATAAGGCTTCTCCGCAGTTACCAACAGTCACTTTCAAGAACTGAAACTGTAAACAGACTATACAGAACACAGAGACTTTAGTAGTTCTGACTTCTTGAAAATGGATTGCAGCTGAACCCAGAAGAACACTCTAGTATAACAGACAGCTTGCTTAGAGATGTAAATCTTTACTTTCCTGCCCTTTACTACATCTACCTGTATTTCTTTTCTCTTGGGAGTATCAACAAAATAATATGTGGTCACACCAGGTATTTCAATAAAGCAATGCTAATGGTTACATAATCCAATGTATTTCTCACAAAACGGGGATCTGGACTGCTGGAAGGTGGAGCAGTTTATGGGCTCACATTGAGAACTGAACCAAAGTGAAATTGCAAACTTTCCAGATAATAACTCACACGTCTGTCTGGAGTTTGAAGCAGCTTTTCCCTTGTCCCTCCTGCTCATTGCCCTCCTTTATAAGAGAAAATAGACAGTTATTCCAAGTGTCTCAGTAACTATACAACTATTTAGTTCTATTGCTAAGGGCTGTCTTCTGAAGTCTAAGAGGCCCCTTTCAGTGTGTGTGTGTTTTGAGACAAGGTTTCTCTGTAGCTTTGGGGCCTGTCTTGGAACTAGCTCCTGTAACCAGGCTGGCCTCAAACTCACAGAGATCTGCCAGCTCCCGCCTCCCTAGTGCTGGAATTAAAGGAGTGTGCTACCCTTGCCCAGCTCAGTCTTAACATTCTTGAATTTTGGTTTGGGAGAGGCCAGAAAAAATCTTGCTTGCATCTTTAAAGTTGGGCTACAACAGTAAAATTTGTTAAATCCAGAAGAAGATTGGCAAATCAGAAATACCAGAATGATACCAAGTAAAAGAACAGAAGACCATTACTTTGGAAGGGGCAGTAATTTAAATGCAAGAATTCCATAGTCTTATCTGTTGTACTGAACGTTATGTTGCTGAGTGACTTACAATCTGCACTCACTAATAGGCACGAACGTGCTTGGAATTACCAAAACCTGTTCAAGGAAATGACTAAGTAGACAGAGGGCTGGGATCCACTTACTTGCAAAGAAGGCATTGAACCTAGATAGTAGTTATTGTTTCCAATGAAGTACATGGCTTGTGACTAAAAGAATGCTCAGGAAGAAGAAATCATGAGCAACTCCACCTTGTCCAAGTATTTGCATGACCTCGATTTCTCAAAGCATGCAGGTGCTATCTTCCTTTAGTATGGTATGGAAAGCTAAATATCTTATCATTTCAGGGGCATCTTTTCTGGAGTTGCTTGGGATTTTGGTAGGATTTTTTTCCTGATTTAAATATCATAGTACAATTGTAATAACGTTACATTGTGGTTTGTATCTGAATTTCCATGTTGCTGCAACACTGGAATGTTATTAAGAACAATATATAAGATGGTTCTAGGCCACATTTTGTTGAGCTCAATTTTTATAACAGTTGTGATGCAATAAATTTTATTGCTTCCTCTATTTTTTAACCATCTTGTAAGACCCAGGTACTATATGCCTGGCACTTATTTGAAAAGAACTATAAACTAACCCCTAAAGTTTAAAATGATACTGAAAGGAAAAAGGGCTTGACAAGATGCTCCTTTGTTGATATCGCTACAATTTCTTGTTCTGCTTGATTTTGGCAATTCTATCCAAATTGGCAGTTGAGGGAATCACTCCGTTCTGGAGGTAATATTAAAACATTGCCTCAGCTTATAGGAGTGTGTATGTCATTTCATATGTGTTTACAGAACTGGTGGTTTATTACCAGTATACAAGAAATGGAAGCAAGTAAACAGTCTCATATTTTGTTCTTATAATATTAAATATAATTGTAAGCCTAGTTTGACAAGTTTTATAATGGGTAACCTTTATAATGATTAGTGTGTAAACTTTCCTCAAGTTTACTGATGACTGATAGAAAGGAGTAGCAATTAATTTTCCTGATGTTCCCAAGTACTTCTGTGAGAAAATGAAAAGTTCTGTCTGTTGTTTTTGCTTTGTTTTGTATAGCTAATAGCTATACAGTTAGCTAATAGCACACTTAAGGTGGTTTAAATCAAATTAATTTCATTAGTCCTAATTATTGTGAAATTGTCATAGATATTAACTAGTGAGGGGGAAGAGCTAAACTTCCCCCAAACTCCACTTTATAGATGAAAAAATCTGAGGCCTGGAAGAAAGAAAGGTCAGAGTGGTCATTACAATTACAGCAGAGATTCAAACTTCTCTTTAATTTCTTAAGTTTGTTTTTTAAAGTTTTCTATACACATGCTGTTTACATCACATGATAAAACTGTTTTGTATTAATTTTTCATTATTTCATGGTTCATTAGGACAATTGTGTTTATAGGAGAATACAGTTTTTATAAGAGAAACTCTAAAACTCTGAATTTATTTATTTCATCTCTTGTATGTCAGATGAGAAAACTGAATGAAAATAGCCAAAAAGAAATTCTTAAAGAGAATAGCAAATGAATTAAATTAATAATGTGGTGAATTAGCCATAATTTGGTCATCGTATGGATGTAAATGAGCTCATCTTTAAGAACCATGACATCACCCGCTTTTGGATAGTTGGGGTGGTTTCCAGTACTACTCATGATTTCCCTCCTGTTGAGCAAGCCAAAGTCCATTAGAAAGGAGTTGGTTACCATGGTTATCACCAAGATAAGAAAGCCATCATTGCACCACTCAGGTTAATTTGCCAAGTTGGTCATTATTGTGGTTCAGAGCTGTCATAGCTTGGTTGACTGTTGGTTGCTCCCCTCCCTTGGTGACACCTTGCTTAGCACTTTCAAGTAAATGAAAGACATTCCTCAGGGAAGAGATCACTCAAGTTCTCTGATTCCTGTTTCCAAAGTGAATAGTCTCTTCATCAATAAGAACGTAGCTTCAACCTCTGGGCAACCACCAGGAGCAATGACAATAGATTATATTTTTTGTGGAATCTGTTAGACTACCCTGACCAACAGCTGGAGGGGGTGTTTCCAATTACCTGTCTGGTAGTGGAGCTGGTGTTAGATGGTCTACAGCAGAAATTCTCAACCTGTGCGCCACGATTCCTTTCACAGGCTTCACACATCAGACATCCTGCATATCCAATATCTGCATTATGATTCATAACAGTAGACAAATTATAGTTATGAAATAGCAAAGAAAACAATTTTGTGGTTGGGGTCACCACAAGAAGAAGATCTGTATTAAAGGGTTGCAACTACTAAAGTTTGAAAATCACTGTTCTATGGCCCTTTGGGGGAACCATTATCAGCCCAAGTTGAACAACTTTGTCTACTTTGTCTATATATATATATGTGTATATATGCTTTCAAGTCAAACCACAAATATATATATTTGTAAACAATTATACTCATGTATTCTATGTGATTTTAGGCAAGCAAAAACCAATATGACTCCTTAAGGCATTAAAAACTATCATTAGTTTTATATTTCCTTCCTTATTCCCTCTCCTTGTTATTGATCTCCCTCCCCCACTTAACACCCCATCTTCCTTTTGTACCATTTTGCGTTAACATCAATTGCACCCTGCTATTCTCCTCTCTAGTGCTCCCTCTATCATAGCAGGGTTTTACTTTTCTGCTTTCTGCACTACTCCAGGCACTACTCACATTCACACACACACACACACACACACACACACAATTTCTTATTATTTGTTCTTCTAGATATATTTGTATGCAAATTTGGGGAATTCTGTACAATTAAGGTTGAGAAATAGTGATATGTTGAAGATTACTATTTCCCTTCCTCTCCATGTCCTTGTATTGAAATAATTTCTTAATTGATTCTTCCAAGAAGAATTCTTCAGTAAATTACATAGATATTTATTAAGGTAGTTGATTTTAGAGGAGCACTACAGTGACAAATAAGCAATCTTGTCATTCAATGCTTGCTACCAGTGAGTGCTCTCATAAATGATAGAACATCAGTGTGTCTTCCTGTAATGTCACGAGAAACAGCTTTGCCAACTGAAGAACACAGTTTCATATATCAAAGTTTTTGCCCAATTTTGAGTTGAATAGTTGTTTTGTTTGAATAACTGAGTTCAATTCATCCCTCAAGTCACATATTTTTCAAGACAGCTATGAAACGTTTGGGGCCCAGAACAAAAACTAAAGACATTTGCGTTATTTCTGCACTGTGAATGTGAGAAAACAGTATAATATAATTTTTGAAAATTTTATACACACTGTTCATCATCGGGTGACAGTATAGGTTCAATTTTAATTTATTCTAAAAATATTCATGGAAATAAAATTCCATTTGCCCTTTGTTTACATCAGATGAAAAATGCTTTCAAGTCAAATCACATGAAATATGTTCTTAATATTCAGAATTCTTAGAGTACACCCTGCCATCAAATAAGCATTCTTGTATAACTCTAATGATAATGAAGTGTAATTTATCAATTTTCTGAGGAATCTATGAAAGTGCATTAATATTAATTGTTGAATAGATGAATGAAATAGATATGTTATAAATTATTTGTTGATAATTTCCCACAGACTATTAATTTACATAAGTAGGTTATAGTGTCAAACCAATGTGGACATTTGATCAGTGACTTTTTCTAATACATGGACAGTGGTATCATGGTGCTGTCATTCAGGAAAAGACTAGTCCCAAGCTCCCTGATTTGTCTCCTGAATCTGCCATTTGCTATGTTTCAAGCAAGATGGTAATTATAATTTTAACCACAGACTTAAGAAAATTAAACTGGGTACTTTATTTCCTAAAGCATTCAAAATAGAGTCTCATATATAAGAAACAAAATTTTAAAAACATGAATTTTATTACCAGGTAGAAGTAGAGAGAAATAAATTTCAAACGGAAGTCTGCTCATTGAATGAACTTATTTTAGGTTAATAAATGTTGGTTTTCTCATCTGAGAATGGAACTGAGAGCTACCTCAAACCCAGCAATTAAGTGAATCTATACCAGTTTTCTCTCTTCTACTCAAACTAGTTTCTAACATTTCTATTTGTATCAAATATTGGCTTATATAATTGTAAAATTAATAAATTCTTAACAATACGGTTGTTTTGAATTTGAAAAGTTAAAAATGGTTTGCTTGGCAACCTTAAATACTCTCCTTGTGTGTATGGTTTAGGAAAAGGTCTCTCAGTAATGAATCCTAAATCAAATAAGAGAGAAAAATTAACATCTGATAGACAAATGATAATACTTTTAATGCTTTTGAAACATGGTTTTACTTTTAATTACACTGAGGAGATTTACATTCAACATTGGTACCTAGTGGCATTCCTTTGAAAATATTTCTCTTGGTTGGAGGGTATGCCATTTCATAGCCCTGTTTTCTATAATTTTTTATTGTTTATTCTATAAATATTTTCTATAAATGCATTCTACCCTCTTCTTTCTGAGAAGAATGCACTTGAACCAAAAATTCTTCAGCAATAAAAATTTTACAAAATACTCGGTTCAATTTGTCTAATTCGATACTCAGGAAAGCTATTTATTTATTGATTGATTGATAGGATTTGTTTTGTTTTGTTTTTGGCTATTTGAGACATGGTTTCTCTGGGTAGTCTTGACCATCCTGGAGCTGGCTGTATAGGCCAGGCTGACCTTAAAATCACAGAGATCCACCTGCCCCTGCCTCCTGAGTGCTGGGATTAAATGCATACACTACACGGCTCAGGAAATTTCTTAAACTTACACACACACACACACACACACACACACACACACACCACACACACACACACAGAGAGAGA
>LOEQ01013166.1:0-22641 GCA_001685075.1 Bramus lutescens | reverse complement strand
TCTAGCTTCTTATTGGCTAGCTCTTACATATTAATTTAACCCATCTCCATTAATTTGTGTATCGCCACATGGCTGTGACTTACCCGGTAAAGTTCCATCCAGTGTCTGTCTCTGGTGGGGCTACATGGCTTCTTCTCCTCTGCCTCCTTTCTCCCAGCATTTAGTTTTCCCCACCTACCTAAGTTCTGCCCTGCTATAGGTCCAAAGCAGTTTCTTTATTCATTAATAGTAATCACCACATACAGACGGGAATCCCACTTCAGAAGTCAAAACCGAAAATCCAGTTCTGGATAGGGTCACAATCCCAACTATGGTTTCTAAGGAAGAAGCTTTCTTTTCCTCTCCCAGCCTCTGGTCAACTACAATGACATTACAACGGACTCTATGCTGACCTTCACATGACCTTCATCTTTAGGTCTCAAATCTTGCTCTGCTTCCCCCTATAAAGATATCTGACCCTGGATTAGATAACTCTAGACCATCACAACTTCATAGCATTACCTAAATCAAATCTGTTAAGGCTTGTCTTCCAAATAAGGTCACACCCATAGTGATTCAAACTTGGACATGGGATTTGAGCGGCCACTATTAAGCTCACTACATGTGAGGCAAATGCATGAAGCATAGTAGACATAAGACAGTGATAAAAGCAAGTACTGTAGTGTGTTGGAGAACATGTGTCTCATTAAAAGCCATTCATAATAAGTACAGGGAAAAAAAATTTCAAGGTTATACATGGTCCCCAAGTGCCTAGTTTAGAACTCAAAGGTGATCTCAGATGCTCTCATCCATAGGTGACATCATAGACACTAACAGCATGTCTACAACAATAGCAATGGAGACTAAGAATGTCAGACTTGTATAGGTTCAAGTCAGAGCTAACATCCTATCTACCTGTCATTTGGTAGAAATCAGGAGAAAATATGATCACATATGATAATGACTGGCAAGAGGCTATTCCATTTAATCACAAACTACAAATGCAACACAAGCCAGCAACCACAACCTAGCATAGCATCCTGAGCCAGGCCCACTTTTGCAACTGAACCAGAACACACATATTAGAGCTGTTTTTCCTGACATTTCTGGAGCACAAACTCAGGTCCTTCATACACCCTCATGTTAAAAAAATTCAAAAGGAGCATGTGAAGTTTTGATGGATAGCCAGCATTGGTAAGCACCTGGGCCCAGAGTTCCCTTCTCTGTAACCTGAGACTCACACCCCCGATCTCGTGTTTCTTGAGCCTCTACTTAGTGACAAGCAGTTCAGTTGACAGCATTAATTTTGCTCCTAGAGATTATCAGAAAGATAAGCTGATTCCTACAGTCTAGGGAAGAGAGAGAAAGCAAGAACAAGAGTTGGGGGTAATGTTTTGCTAAGAGAAGAGATCAAACTGGGGGGTGAAATGTCCCAGAGGCTAAATTAAGATCCAAGTGTTCACACAGGCCCAGAAGTGCATTATCACAACATTAAAGCGTCCTCACATGTCCAGAGTCCTGGTAACTCATCCCACAGTAGGCAGGGTGTCAGGTCACACTGCTGCAGGCGGCACAGCCTCTACCCTATCAGTAGGAGCTTTTCTTCTGCCAATTCACAGTGGGCACTCAGCTCATTCTCAACTTCTTCCCATGTTTCAATGCTCTCACGGAGAGATCTGAGCTGTTCAGCCTTCTGCTGAGCTGTGCACGAGCAAACCTTTGAAGGTCTTTCTCCCAGAGCTCCCAAGTACTGTGAGGGTTAAAATTTGTCGTGTCAAGATTCTTATCTGATGCCAGACCAACTCAGCATCAATTTGACATAGATTTCTTTGGGGGAAATCTGGGTTAATCTTTCTGGGCAGACTGTCCATTTGACAGACAGAAAATGGTACTGAAGTGAGTTGGCACACCTCCTCCATGACTCTCTCCCAGTCCTGTCTTTGAATTAAATATTTAAAAGGGCAATTAAATTTCGAAAAAAAAGCAATCTGATGTTTACAGACCCTCATAGGTAATTTATGAATGCTACATTCCTGGTCCCATTGTGTTTAAAGAATTTAATTTGGAGACAGGCATCTACGAGATGCAGAACCTGTTCCTGATACTCGGGAGAGAAGAATTGAAAAATGCAAAAGGCTGGACTGACATCCACAGCTGAGGCTGTGGTGGGCACCCATCCACCTTCCCGAGGACGTCTTTGATACTCTCTGTGTGTGTGTGTGTGCATGCAGATACTTTATGCAGGCTGTACTTTGACCTGTGTCTGTCTATGTGTCTGTCTGTTAAAAAGACTCATGGAAACACAAGTCTTGAAGAATCAGAAAGAAACTCAATTAAATGCAACACAGAATCCCTGATTGGCATAGCAACAGCAGCAAAATCTTGCTAAATCTGTAACTGGAAGTCAGCTGTGCAAACTTTGGGTGAAACATAACCTAGTGATGCGTGTTCTCTATATACAAGGACCTATGCAATCTCTCTGGAATAACCAGACTATCACAGATATGTTGTTAGTGTTTAAAGAAATTGGATGAAACATACACAGAAATCCTCCATACCGTGTATTTACTACTTTTCCAAAAACTTAAAATTATCCTCCAACAGAAGCTGCATTATCATCTGGAGCTATCAAGCTAGTTTTTGATCTGAAGACCTGAAAAGCAAATTATTTGCACTTGGCTAATCTCTCGGAGTCACCACCCAGTGTAAGGAGAGGAAACTGCAGTTGTGAGCTTCAAGTTCATAGTTACTTTCTGTCTTAATCTTTTCACAAGTTTGTCATTTGTTTATGCCAGGAGGAGGTAAGCTCCCTGACAGCTGTGATCATAGCTACCGGATCCTCCCCTGCATCTCTGCTTCCTGGCAGGGTAACCGGTACGTGGTGTGCACCAATAAAATCGGTGACACCTATGAATGGAAGTCAATGCCTTACATTTCCTCCCATCCTCTAAGGGTGTCCCTTTCTGAATACTACACCTCTGAGAACTGGCCAATGTGGAACATAGGGCAGAGCATGGTCCTGTGGTCTGGAGAGGCTGTGTCACAGGGCTCAGAGCGCGCCCTCTTCCCACCTGCAATGTAGTTAATGCCTCTTACACACCTTAGAGTCGAATGCCAGGGCCGGAGTGAACAGAGGAGAACAGAAGGATGGGGCTGGGGGCCTTCATAGGAAGAGGGAAGGAACTTGAATACAGAGAAACAGATTTGGAGGTTATAGGAGAGATTTTCATAAAACAAGGGCTTTGGGCCTCCAAAATGAAGATGAAAGAATGCCACAGACATCTGGAGAAGCCCAAACCAGTGATCAGAAGAGCATGCCCAGACAACATGCTGATCACTCGGGACCCATCAAGAGACCCACCCACCTGTTTTCTCCTTTGGTTATTCTTTTCTCTTCTTTATTTACTGTGAGTCTTCTCTGTTCCCTACAACTCTTGACGCAGAAAAGAAAGCATTAAGCATCCTACCAGTCTGTGGCTGTCCCTTCCTGTTCTTGTAATAAGAGAATAAAAGGTGGTCATAGCCAACAGCCATTTACTGAAGATCTGTAATGCAGAGGATTTACATCTATCAACAGTCTCATGTCATCTTTACATCAATGAAAGATGACGTAAGCAATAGTAGAAACTGTTATTATCCCTTTCTATATGCAAACAGCAATTCGGATTCAGTGCAATTCTGCCTCATGACTGCACACAGTCTCAGGAAGCTGCAGGGGACAGGGTGAATCTCTGGCCTGCATTATTCCGTGACTCGACTTTCTGTGATCACCCCCTCCCCATGAAAATCTTAGAGCTGAATTCTCCTTCAAGTGCCTCCTGGCTGTTCTCTTCTTACCACTAACTTAGTTAACTTACTTCAGTAGGGCATCATCTGTTAGCTGGGCCATGACATCCTTGCTGACATCTTCCATAATCCAGCAGAATTATCTCCCTAATGGAAGATTATAGTCCTCTTACCCGCCTTTCCAATAATAAACAAAATGGTCACATATCTTGGCATGCAAGTTCAGTGGTTAAGAGCAGCAGCCGCTCTTTCAGAGGACCAGGCTGAGTTCTTAGGCCTCACATGATAACCCACAACCATTAGTACCTCCAGCCCCAGGGGATCCAATGCCTTCCTCTGACCTCCATGGACAACACACACACATACACACACATGTGCTCACACACATACATGTGTACAAGCATGCACACAAGCACAGTGCATATATTTACAAACAGGCAAATCACTTATACAAATAAAATAAATCTTTAAAAGATTTGATACGCCTTTAGTCCATTATCTTTTAAGTGGTTGATAACTAAAGATGAGTGATATTTCTTTTTATTTTGGTTTTTTAAAGTGGTTTTTAATTAAAATCCATTGTTTAGTTTCCAGAGTTTATTATTCTCTGTTAGAATAATGTTAAACTCTACTCACCAGAATTGATTGAGTGTTATTTACAGCCAGTAGTGTGTTAAATTCTCATAAATACTATTTGAACATTATAAAAGATTCTTTTTCTATGGAGTCAAATGTTGGAATTCATAAATATAATTTTTATTTTCATGATCTACGAGAGAATGAAAATGTATTGCCTCAGTGACCATGTAACTACACTTATAAGTTCCTAGTTTATTTTTTAAACATTTGCTTTGTTTATTTTGGAACATTATATAAAATACAACAAAGGACTATCGTTACTGTGTGCTTTCAGGTGAGAACTCGGACCAGCAGTAATCACATTTGCCCCATTTAGTGTGTGAGCTTTGGATGTTATTAGTTTCCTTTCTTTACATTATTTAATTTTTTAATTTTTATTTTTTAGGGAGTTTAGCACATGAATATTGTATTAACATCATTTCTGCCCTTCCTTCTACCTCTCTCCCATTGATTCCTCCTGCCCCTCATCCAACTCCCTCTGAAACTCATGGCCTCCTTCATTATTATTTTTAACTATATTATAAACACAGCCGCACAAGCAACCTAAGCACCTGGGGTTTGTTTGCACATGCTTAGCATATATTTTAAATTGCCTTTGACTTTAATCTTTCTCAATGAACTCTTAGATACAACTTAGAAACTGCACAAAATTCAACTACCCAATTGAGTTTAAATTGCCATTTACTTAAAAGTCTTAAACCACTTTTCTTTGTTATGGTAACTGATACATCTACTCTTAGGTTTTTGTTGTTGTTGTTGTTGTTGTTGGTTTCTTTGTATAATACCATTTCTACTGAAAAAATTGAAGAACAAAATTCATAAACTAAACTTTAGGTTTTATTTATTACCAGATATCCAGCTACACAGTGAAAAATCTCCTACAGTTAACTCTCCCCCTTCATTCTTTTGGTTAAGCCAGTTATGGTTTCCTCCCTTACAAGGCCCTGAGATACTTCTGTCACTTGGATGTTGCTGTGATTAGTGAGGATGCTCCTTCAGTCACTCTGGTACGTCAGCTTCCTTTTGGACATATGTAAAAACACATATAATTGATGCCAGGCCTGGGGAAGGATCTAAGCTACATAATTGCTATGGAAGGGTCACCAAATCCCCATGTTTCAGTGTGTGGCACTGAAGATATTTTCACTGAAAGTCAGAAACCTGGGAGGAGAAGACAGAAACCATGCCTTTCCTGATAAGGCTGCCTTGGGCACTATCACGTGACTAATGTGAACTACTGGTGCGAGGAGGAAGCTTATTCCCACTCGGTGCAAAAACCTGCACTGGATAGAGTTTCTTGTGAACTAAATAAATACTTGTCAAATATACGCACCCTGGAGACAGTCTGAGTTACCCCTTCTGTTTCCTCCACACCCTAGCTCCACTGATGCAACATGAAGTCTTTAGATTAACATAAACAAGTTTACATTATTAACATGCTTTGTGTATTACATCAAAACAGATGGGAGCAAGAATTATTTACAATAAACACTCTGTTTCGCATTTTTATCATCTCCCAGCTTTTAATGTTATGATTTTCAATTCAAGGATTTCTGTTTCCTTTTGAGACAGAATTCTGCTATGTAATTCAGGCTGGACTGGAACTCCTTCTGCAGCCCATGCTGCCCTCATTCTCATGAACTTCCTACCTCTGGCTCCCAGATTGTGAAGAGAATAGTGTGAGCAACCATATCCAACGACGTTTGATTTATTTCTACTGTGGTGGTTTGAAAGAAAATGGCCCCCAAAGGGCGTGGCGCTATTAGGAGGTGTGGCCTTGTTGGAGGAAGTGTGTCACTGTGGGAGTGGGCTTTGAGATCTCTCTTTTGTTTAAGCCTCACTCCTCACTTGGTGTGACACCCAGTCTACTCCCTCTTGCCTTCTGATTAAGATGTAGACAGCACCACTGAACACTGCCATGCTCCCCACCATGATGACAATAGACTGAGCCCCTGAAACTGTAAGATGCCACCTCAGTTAAGTGTTTTCTTTACAAGAGTTGCTATGGTCATGGTGACTCTTCATAGCAATAGAAACCCTAAGACAGAAGCTGGTACCAGGGAGTGGTATTTTGTTGTGATAGGCTGGACCATGTTTTTGCTTGGAGGAATTTGGTCTTTGGAACTTTGGATCTGAAAAGCAGTGGAATTCTTTAAAAACTGCTTAATGGGCCACACTAGTAGGAGTATGGAAGACAGTGGTGTTGAGTATGATTTGATGAACTGCAGGGTAAACCTTATCAAGAGGTTACAGAGGAGGGGAATACTAATTAATACATGGCTTAGAGATTATTCTTGTGATATTTTGATGACAAATGTAGCTGCTTTTTGTCCTTCTACAAAGAATCTTGGATAGATTCCATGGTAGAGGAAATCTCAAACAGTCTTGTAAAGACTCTGTCATGTGGTTATTAATATTCTCTGACTAATATTTAAAATGAAAAGGAGCAAGATAAGCAAATAAAATTACAAAATGTACAGATTAAGAAAAGGGGTACCAGGAAGTGGGATGGAGCTAAATCCTGTGTTCAAGGAGATGGTAAATGGATTAAGAAATGGAGTAAAGAGAGTAGTTACCTCCTCAGGGCAAGATCTCACTCTGCTAAATTTCCAACTTGTGGAAAGAAACTATAGAGAAACTTAGAGCCAGGTGTGGTGGGGCACACCTTTAAATCCAGCAATGGGAAGGCAGAGGCTGCCTGTTCTCTGAGTCTGAGACCAGTCTGGTCTACAGAGCAAGTTTCAGGACAGCCAAGCTCAGGCAATGAAAGACAGAAAGCTGGTGAAGATGTAATTGAACAAGGGGGCCATGTTCCAGCCCCAGTGAACAGCAGAACTTGGTAGTTTCTGGCTTTAGAGTTAAGGATAGGAGAAACGGGTTACGGAATTTCTCTCCACACCTAAAGAAAGCTGCTGAGGTCAGGCATGTGTCAGGGGTGTCCCTGAATGGAGACCTAGTAGAGAGATCATTGAGTGAAGCTGTGAATTTGAAGCCTGGCTATCAGAGTCACAGGATACCTGGTGAGGAAAGCTGCTGACAGGAAGTGGAACCAGCTCAAGAGAGAGAAATGTGTTGCGGTCAACAAAACTGAACGGAATTGTTATCTGAAGAGGGTTTCAACATCAGATATGGAGACACAGAATTTGGACTTTGGGTCCCATATTTCCTCACTATGCCCCTTTCCCTATGTATTGGAATGGTAATGTATATCCTGTGTCATTGTATGTTGGAAGTATGTGATCTGCTTTTTAATTTTGATTTTGCAAGAGATTACAGTAAAGACATTGCATGAATCTCAGAAGAGACCTTGAACTTTAGACTAGTAAATAAATTTGAGACTGTTAAAAATTATGGGGACTTTTGAAGTTGGACTGAATGTGCTTTTGCATTATGATATGGTTACAAGCCTTTAGGGGCCAGGGAGTATAACGCAGTGGTTTGAAAGAAAATGGCCTTTCTCCTTTTCCTTTACCTTGCCTCTTGTTTATCTTCCCTTTCCACCTCCTGAACTCCTCCTTGATCAGCCATTCTTCATTTTATCCATTTTACCACTGTATTTTGTTTGTTTGTTTAAAGATGTGTCTTTCTTCTGAGTTCCAAGAGAACTTTTTCCTTTTTCTATTCATGAGTCTTCAAAAGTCAGGATATTCAGTACAGTAGCTGGAAAGCACTGGCAAATACTTAAAGTGAACCTTGATTTAATTTGTTTAAGTGAAACAAATAAGGGTAGAGTAACACAGGCACACTTTTCAAGTGGTCAGTAGTGATACAGGTATTGTAACTACTGCTGGATACTGATGAAACAGAAACACACTAGCAAATAACAGCTCATGGCTACAGCCAAAACCCAGGACCCTTAAAAATATGCTTTCCTTTTACTTATCTGTGATAAAGTAAATAAATGTAATATTTTATATCTTAACTATTTCAAAGTATAAAACCAAGCAGCAGTTTGCACATTCCCTATTTTTTTTTTATCAACATGATAGTCTGGATCCCTATGTTACTTAGTCATCACCACTATCCAGTTTAGACTAGAAAAAGGAGGTTAAAGAAAACCTTAGTCCATTAAACCATCACTGCCCACTCCTCCATGCCCAACCTCTGATGGAAACCAAGCTCTTTTCTGTCTCTATTTATCTACCTATCATACACATGGGAGCCATCCCTCTGTCTCTGGCTTCTTTCACTTAGCCCAGTGTTTTAAAAGTCCAGATATGCCAGAACCAGGATCAACATTTCTTTCCTTTTTATAGGTAAGTATTATTCCATTATAAAGACATATACCATCTTCTGATTATCCATCCATTAGTGAACATCTGACTTGTGTCTGTTTGGGGCTATTAAGGCCAGTTCTTCTGTGAACATCCAAGCACAAGTTGTTGATGTGAACCCATTCTTAGTCATTTGAGGATGTAAATATACTCAGAACCAGAATTTCTGGGTAATATAATAAGTCTATGTCAATGTACTGAGAAATTGCTACTCTTTTTCACAGAGCCCATACCAACGGACCCTCTCACCTATCAGTGTGTCGGCCCCACCTTGTACACAAGGTCCTGTGACAGGAAGAAAAACTACAACACTACTTCTTTAAAAAAATTATACTTATCCTGATAATTTTGAATTTGAAAATGTGATCAGTTGCTAGATTCTATGTAGCCATCAACCTAGTATTTTTGTTTTGCTTTGTTTTGTTTATGTTTTTTTTAAAGGTTCACTAAAATAAAAAACATGGAGGGTATCCAAAAGAGGCTGCGTATTGCTAAGCATACCCCGTTCTTACTATCTGGACTGTTTCAGAAAGAAGTTTGCTGAGCCTGGATATAAATGATCCTGTCACTTTAAGCTTCCTGTGGGACATTTCTCTGTTTGGTTAATAGTCATAATTCAATTGCAGATTTAGGATCTATAATCATATATTTTATCCACCTCCAGTCTTACAATATCCTACACTAAGTCATAGTTTTTAGAAGTGTTATTCTCCAGAACATTCTTGGTGCTGCACACTAACCTTGCTCTTCTGAGGTTTGATCTTCTCATATTTACTAACTGAATAGTTTCTCAGCCTTTGGCTAAGATCAAGTACAACTTCCACAGAGATGTTTTTCCCTCAAGATTCTAACATGACGTGTCCCATCTTCCATATGCTTGGAGAATTTTTCTCTTTACTCAACCCAAAAACCAGATTAGGAGTTCAGACAGATTTGGGTGGAAATAGTACAGATTCCCACCTGGTTCTTTAAGAATAAGGAATCAATCCTTTTTCTTTTCTCTAACATTGTCAGTTCAAAACTGCAACAGTTTGGGGCAAGCAGAAGTGAGGCCGAAGGTGAACAAGCGTCACAATTTCATCATCAGAAAAAACGATTGCCTTTTTTTTATTGGGGACAGCCAGGCATTAATCGTGCTGTGTCCACCCTCCTTGACAACATGGTTACTCAACTGGGAATCAGCCCTGACAGGGGCAATGTTCTCTGCCCAACTCCCTTGCCAAGAATAAGTTTACAGTGCCTGCCATGACCACCCAGGATGACTGGGGCGTCTCAGATGTGTATCCTCAAACATTTGAGGTCTTCCCTCCCAATAAATCACCCCTGTTGATTGATAATATTAAACCAGTTTCTTTTCCATATCCTTCTTTGGCCAACTCTTGCCTTGCCTGTGGGAAGTGATGGCTCCGATAAGCTGAGCCTTCAGTCCATTTTCCTCTTAACTGATTCTGGCAGGAAGTCCTTGGTAATTCTGTCATAAAAAATGGCATCTCTCACTCATTTCCATGTCTGACATACAATTTATCATTACATCCCTTGGAAAGTAATGGAGATCTGGGTAGTGTGGTGAACTATTCAGGCTCATGGTGTCATTTGCCCATAAATCCAAATTTAGATTAAATCTTTACAGTTTGCTAGAGCATAATTTGGAGAAAATGATGGGTTATGCTCAGTTGTCTATACCTTTGGAAATTCTGGAGGCCAGAAACATGAGGCCAGACGCTAGACATCACCAGTGTTCTGGAACACGCTCAGTGCGATTCCAAGAAATGTTGCCCACAAGAAATCTGAAACCTCTAAACTAATAACAGATGTTGCAGATGTTATGAGGAGCATTGTGTTTTCCTGGTACCCGAATTCTTGGATGAATTATGAAAAGGCATCAGTCTTTCATCTGGGTATTTGACATTGTGTAGATGAAACACCCGTCTAAGACAGTAGGCACTAAACAAATACATGGTGAAAAATGTCTGGCTGGCTGACTTGATGAAAGACTGAGTTTTTGCTTCTTATCCAGATGTTTTGGCTTCACGGAGGCACTTCCTGGGTCTGCCAAGCTGATCTGTGATCCTTGAGTGAAGGGTGATACTCGCGCACAGAACATTATTCTGGCAAATGATTACATGACACCATCGTACTTAAAATGAGGTCTTGCCAGCTGCACCCAAGGCGTTTGACAGAGCAGCCCGTCCACTTTCAAGTGCTTCTGACAGATGAGCCCCTCATTTGCATGTGTCTCAGCACGCTCCATGCGGAAACTGTTAAGTTATTATTAGTAGTGATAATGGAATCATCACCAGGAATGTATTCATATTTCCAATGTTGTCACTGCAGATTGTTTGCTGTTAAGAAGAAAGCCCATTGGGCATAAATATTTATGGCTGGAGGGATGTCAGGTTCTTTAATCAGGAACTGGATTGGTCTTAATTGAATCTTGGGGACAAATTTAGGCCCTGTGCTGATTGTGCGGCTTTTTTGTTGTGTGTGAGCAGAGTTTTCTCTGTCTCTCTCTTGGACTCCCAGGGCAGACGCTTCTGTCAGATGAGCAGGTAGGTCACCTCTTAAGGGGTGCTGGGACCTTAGATGTGTAGTGGCATTATTCTGGAGATTGACAGAGCAAGTGAGCATCCAATCTCTGCAGCTTGCTTTCCAGAGGCATTTACAAATAAGGCTTATTTTAAGAAGGTTGTAAGTCTACTGTCCCCATGAAGGTAGACTTTATCCTGATCACAATGGCATCTTTATTCTCTTTGCTGTCCGCTGTCTGAAATTAGATGACTCCACAATCTACATAGAATTTAGAGGCCAGGGCCTCTGTTTGATATGGATAATAAAGATATGAAGTAGACATAGCTCTGGCTTCAATCCATTCTCTATCTAAGGGAGTTCAGATAAATGGAAAAGACTCCCACCAGCAGAGAGAGAACCTTGCACAAGCTATTCAGAATGCAGGAGGCAAGATCCTTAGAGAAGGAAGAGGTAGGACTGGCGGGAGGTGACTAACCAGTGTCCTGAGAAGGTATAGCCAGCGGCAGGGCTAAACTAGGACAGGGCTTGCAGATTCTGCAGCAGCAGGAGGTCCAGCAGTACAGAAAGGCACGTGCATTTGATTTAGGAACTCAGGGACCACATGGCAACTTGGCCATTTTCTCACTTAGACTCTCACTACCCTGGTATATAAAATAAGTAGAAAAATATCCACTCGAAGAGTTGCAGATATTAAAATGAACTGAGCACGTAAAGTGCTAGGAACATAGTAAGTTCTCAAATAACACAGGCCTCTTGGCTTTCCTATGATGATCCTGGGCTCCTATGTGGCACAGGGGACAGAGACATAAGCAATAGGTATCATTTGGCTCAAGGAGTATAGATAAAGAAGGTCCAATGTTCTCTTCTGTATGCTCATATGTCAGGAATAGCCAGCTATTAGGTAGCATGTTGGACCACTTCTATGTGTTTATAAACATCTCAGACAAGACAAAGTCAACAATTTGAGGGCTCTTATTCATGGTTTCCCAGCACTGAGCCCAAAGCCACCTGGTGCACAGATGGAGTCTAAGTGACTTTTCTTATTACTCTGGCATGACGAATTCCTGTGAAAGGTCAATTAAAGAAGGAAAGATTTGTCTGGGCTCCCAGTTCAAGGACACACAGTCCATCTTGGTGGTAACAGAGTGATGCTGAGTGTGAGACAGCAGTGACATTGTACAGTCAGGGACCATGGAGAGAGGGTTGCAGTGCTCAGCTTGCTCTCTCCTTCCCATACATCCCAGGACAAGGCCCATGGCACAGCGCTGCCCATGTTCAGGGTAGGCTGCCTTTTCTCAGCTAAAACATTCTGAAAACAGCCTCACAGACATACCCACAGGGGTGTTTCCATGGTGATCCTAAACCTCATCAAGCTGGCAATGAAGATTAACCCTCACAGACTGGGCTCAGAGAAAGTTAGCTGGTTGAACAGATGCATGGAAAAACAATAAATGGGTGACGAGGTGAGGAAATGAGCAAGTCACCAGGTGATCTAGAACATTCTCCATGAACTACCACATCTTAGCTTTGACAGGCAAGGAAGGGCTTTGCCTATTACCCTCAGGCACCAGTTCTTTTAAGTTTGACATCCTTCCTGAGGGGCCCGATCCTAGATTGATTAGAGACTTTGAAGGTATGAACATTAAATGAAGAATGGTATATTGAATTAATCAGAGAAAACCAAAATTTCCTTTCATATCTATGGGAAATTTCCATTGTCCCAGATAGAGCTCATTGCATGACAATAAATAAACATAACTAAATAAAGCCAAAGCCTATACCAGGCACTAACTCTATCACCATGTAACCCCATGTTTTCCTTGTCATTTAGAGCTCCGTCTCCTCTCTCTTTCTGTCTCTCTCTCTCTGTTTCTCTCTCTCTCATTTATCCCAGAAATTTCTTCAGTGATAAATTTCCTTTTGCATTCTTTCAAAGAAAAATAAAGCATAAGACCTGGTAAAGCTTATTTCCAAGAGAGATGGCCTTTGGGCTGTTGCGGCTCTTCTACCAGCCCTTGCCAGTTGGTCTGGACCCCATGATGTCCCAGCTCCACAGCTGCGTTCCTTAGAGCTGGCAGGAAGTGATGCTCATTGTTGTCTTCTCATTTCCCAGCCCTTTGGTGTTCCCAGATGTTTTAATTACAGAGGAAAGGGAGCAGATGATTCTGGCCATATGTCTCCATTCCACACAAATAAATCTCCTTGCCATCCTGCGCAGCTCCACGGCACTTCAACCATCCCACTGAAAGTGATGCTGTCGGGCCTAATCACCGTCTTCAATCCTTCAGTGAGCATGTTAATTCAGGGAGCACCGGCTGGGACTGCCATCCCTTGGAAATACTCAATCTAGGAACAATTAGACTTCTATTGCAACAAGATGTTGCTTCTCCTCTGGGAAGAAGGGTGCTTTCGCAGACTGCACTGGGAAAGGACACTGGGAGTTGGATAAGCATTGCCATGCAGGTCTGGGGCAGGCACCAGGGAATTGATTTTCAGATGGGATGTTTGTATTCCTCACACCACGTAGAAACTCAGGCACCAAACCACTATCTACAGAATGTCCAGCTGCAAAAATGCTTTATCCTCCCAGAACCTCCTGAAAAAATTCAAGGAGTTTTTCCAGATGTATATCAGTAGCATGTGCATGTGCACACACACACACACACCCACACACATGCACACATACAGGCACACACATTTACAGGGAGCTCTTCTGAGGAAATAGCAAAAGCTGGCAGATATATTTAGTACTCTGATTCAGCTTCACTAAATGCTAAATTTGCTTTTGATAGGAACATCACCACACATAGATTAAGAACAAACCCACCAATATTCTATATGCTTTTTGGTTGCCAATATAGTCCCTTGTGTTCTGCAATGCCACAGGACCCAAGAGTAAACACAGAGGAGACCCTGAAGTACAACAAATACAGCAGTGCGGTGCACACTTCTACAGCCCACGACTCAAAGTTTTATACATTTTTAAACCCACATAAATCCAGCACAGAGAAGCAGCCATCAATATAGCCAGAGGGCAAAGGCCTTCCTGAGCCCTTACCATGTCATTACTCTTCCCAAAGCCAGCAGGTAATCTAATCTCTGTGGATTGGTTTGGTTTCGTTTTGAATTATGTGTCAATGGAGCCACGTGCTTTCTTGGTGTGCTTTCTCAAGGGTAGTGTCTGATGTCAGTAGTAAGTCCAGATAGCTCCTGTGTGGTGGGGAGTAGCAGTGACTCTTCAGTTCCCTTTGTAAGGGAATATGAATGTACCGAGTAAAGTGCTAAGTATCGCCAAGATTACAAAGTAATAAAAGCCACATGGGACACCCCCAGGAAGACATCGGAGATCACTTAATGCCACTTTCAATGCACAAAGATTGAAAAGTAAACATCAATATCAATAATTAAAATGAACAAGATGTTTTGATAAAGGGGCAATGGCCTGCTAAGTGTGAGTTCACTGCGTCTGTGTAGTTTTGTGTAAGTTGTATGAAAAGGGGAGGGGAGAGAGCATCTGAGCAAAGAGTAGGAAGGTGAAGAATTCCAGTTCCTGCCATAGTATCTACACTTCTTGGACACAGAATCTGGTCAAAGTCATTCCCTTCATCCTGATACAACTTCCCATCTAGACAGAAATGAACTGGGAAGGTTCATTTAGATATCCCATCTAAAAACCAGGGACCCTTTATGCCAGTAGAAAGAACCATTCAGGGGAAAACCAGAGTTGCATTGTAAATACTATTCCTTAAAAGAATGGGAACTGTGGCCCATTTAAAACACAGCCAGGGGCCAGTGAGCTTCAGTGATTTGCCCAAGGGCTCCATGCCACTGGCCTGACTATAGTCTAAGGGAATTTTCGGGTGGTTTGGAGTCTTAGGGTAAACAAAAAGAGGGTGGTTCTAATACAAGCTCTCCTTCAAAGATAGAATATTTCCCTTTAATTGTTACCATTTTCAAGGCTTGGAAAGCTTACAAACTTCCCTGAAGCCGAGAAATAGGGGAGTTATGCCAGCCATGAACATGCCCTTTCATCTTTATGTATGGGGATCTTAGTAATGGCCCTGGGACAGATGTGGTCACTGTACATATATTGAAAATGAGTTGAACTTGGGCCAAGACTTCCTCTATGACCTGACTCCCATGGGTCTTACCTGTAACAGGCAGCGAACACAGTACAGCTTTGAATCTCTGACATAAGTATCAACTCAAATCATGTGCTAAAGAACATTTAAAACACCTTTAGATTTCTCCTTTCACAGTGTAGAGGAATCCAGATGAATGTTCAAAGATCCCTTTGAGAACACTGAAGACCTCTTCCCCATCGGCACTTGCTATAGGGAACTTACATCTGAAGACCTGGCCTCACGCTACAGGTTTACTGTCTTAATCTAGCACATTTCACTAAAGAGAGTGTAACATCCTACTGAGATGGTTGCCCAGGGTCTTATCAAACATCTTGATATCTTTTGCTAAACACTATACTATAATGTTTACTGCCTATCTATCTTGTCCTTGAGGTCTTGACTCTCTATTAATGTCCCATAACTCACCATGGATAATATTCCTCGGAGCTTGAGATAACCTGAGATGATGTCACCCCCTTTACTCTTTCTCCCCAGTGCTGATGCTCCTCTCACCCAACACACACTGATAAATGAGTCCTCCCATTAAGTACAATTAACCAATGGCTTTCCCAAACTTATTTACTATATTCTCTCTCGCACAATTACTTCCTTGTACTTATGACCTCTTTTTCCAGAACTTTCCAAGGCAGTTTCAGCAGTGCTGGTACACTCACAATGGCTTTCCCCATCTCTCTAAGGTCCATCACAGAAATATATTAGTATTTTCTTCTAGGTTCCTAAGGAAGATGTCTTACAGGAGTGTCTTCCCATGTCAAGAATAACTCCTATATCCAACCTCAAGTTCCCCTCACTCAACATGCTTCTGGTTCATCTCATGAATATCCTGTGTCATTTTGACAGTACACATTGGCCAGGTCCTGCAGCCTCTTTGTCATCTCCTCCAAAGGTGGGCTCAGAACACTCCTGTCTAGCTTGTTCTAATTAGAACATAACCATTGGTCTCAGGACAAGAAGCAGACATGGGGAGAGATCCTACAAATGGCATATGTTAAAAGGCACAGAAGACTCTGTGTTCACCTATGGCATAGACAAGCAGTAGACTGTGACATGGAGGGCAGGGCCAATTCTTTGGGCCTACATGTCTCTAGTGGGCCTGCAGTTGCTGTATTTTCAAATGTATCCATCTAGATGTTCTTATTCCAAGCCCCAGGATCTTAGTATTTTTCACCAGAAACCCTGAATTAGTGTGGTAGCTAAATAAGGTTAGAGAACTCATTTTCTCTGAAGAAAACTGCAACCTTTATAAAGATGCTGCATACTGGTATCTAGTCTCTCTGACCTCCTCCTGTAAGAAATAAAACAGAGAAATTAGATATATTGGTAGAGTAGGCAGAAGAGAGTCTTCTACAGAATGCCTGGCTGAGGCATCTTGGGAAAGAGTAGTTAGACTCATCATTAAGTAATAAGAAAGCAGTAGTCATGTGAGCATCTGAAGGAAGAGCACTTGAAGCCCAGGAAAACAGACCTGCTATCATCTGTAACAAAAGAAAGAGATATGAACAGAGTTCAGCAAATGTCCTTGTAATATGAATGTGTATTCTTTGGGTATATGTCTGAGAGTGGTATTTCTGTGTCCTGAAGTAGATTGATTTTCAATTTTCTGAGAAACTTCCATGTTTCTTTTCAAGTGTCTGTACAAGTTTGCGCTCCCACCAGAAATAGGGGAGTGTTCTTTTTACTCCACATCCTCTCCAGCATAAGCTATCATTGGTGTTTTTGATTGTAACCGTTCTGACTGGTGTAAGATGATATCTCAGAGTCACTTTGATTTGCATTTCCCTGATGGCTAAGGATGCTGAGCAGCTCCTTAAGTGTCTCTCAGCCATTTGTAATTCTTCTTTTGAAAATTCTCTGTTTAGATCTGTACCCAATGTTTGATTGGATTATTTGGTAATTCGATGTCTAGATTCTTGAGTTCTTTATATATTTTGGAGATCAGACCTTTGTCTGATATGGGGTTAGTGAAGATCTTTTCTCATTCAATAGGCTGCTATTTTGTTTTTGTGACTATGTCCTTTGCCTTACAGAAGCTTCTCAGTTTCAGGAGGTCCCATTTATTAATTGCTGCTCTCAGTGTCTGTGCTACTGGTGTTATATTTAGGTGATCTCCTGTGCTCATGCATTCAAGGCTACTTCCCACTTTCTCTTAAATGAGGTTCAGTGTGACTGGATGTTGATGTCTTTGTTCCATTTGGACTTAAGTTTTATGCACTGGGATAGATATGGATCTATTTGCATTCTTTTATATGTTGACATCCAGTTATGCCAGCATCATTTGTTAAAGATACTTTCTTTATTCCATTGTATAATTTTCACTACTTTGTCAAAAATCAGGTGTTCATAGGTGTATGGATCAATATCAGGGTCATAGATTTGATTCCATTTGTCCACCTATCTGTTTTTATGCCAATACCGAACTGTTTTTTTTTTATTACTGTAGCTCTATAATAGAGCTTAATGTCAGGGATGATGATGCCTCCAAAAGATCCTTCATTGTAGAGGATTGTTCTGGCTATTCTGGTTTTTTGTTTTTCCATATGAAGTTGAGTATTGTTCTTTCAAGATCAGTGAAGAATTGTGCTGGGATTTTGATAGGGATTGCATTAAATCTATAGATTGCTTTTGGTAGGATTAACATTTTTACTATGTTGATCCTACCTATCCAAGAGCATGGGTGATCTTTCCATTTTCTGATATCTTCCACATTTTCTTTCTTCAAAAACTTTAGTCTTGGTATGCAGGTCTTTCACTTCTTTGGTTAATGTTACCCCAAGATAGTTTATGTTATTTGTGGCTATTGTAAATGGTGATGTTTCCCTGATTTCTTTCTCAGCACCTTTATCATTTGTATATAGGAGGGCTATTGATTTTTTTTTAGTTGATCTTATATCCTACCACATTACTGAAAGTGTTTACCAGCTGTAGGCGTTCCCTCATCTTACTTTTGGGGCCACTTATGTATACTATCATATCATCTGCATAGTCAGAACCTGAAAACAACCTAGATGCTCTTCAACTGAAGAATAAATAAAGAAAATGTGGTACATTTACACAATGGAGTACTACTCAGTGGTAAAAAGCAATGGCATCTTGAAATTTGCATGGAAATGGATGGAACTAGAAAAAAAACATCCTGAGTGAGGCAACTCAGACCCAGATAGACAAACATTTTGTGTACTCACTCACTCATAAGTGGATACTAGATATGAAGCAAAAGAGTTCATGATCCCAGAGAAGCAAGGTAACGAGGAGAACACTAAGAGAGACATAAATGAATCACCCTGGGAAGGAGAAACAGACAAGATCTCCTTTAGGAGGGAGGGGGGAAGAGAGGATAGAACGGGAGGAGGGGAGAAGGAGACGGGAGGAGGAGAACATGTGGGAATGGAATGCTCAAGAAGGGTGAAGGACAGTGAGGAAGAGAAAGGAAAGAGATATCTTGATTGAGGGCGACATTAAAAGGCTATCAAGAAACATGGCACTAGGGAAATTCCCAGAAATCCGCAAGGAAGACCCCAGCTAAGACTCTACGCAACAATAGAGAGGACGCCTAAATTGGCCTTCTCCTGTAATCAGATTGATGACTACCTTAATGGTCATCATAGAACCTTCAACCAGCAACTAATGGAAGCAGATACACAGATCTGCAGGAAATCTCTGGGCTGAGCTACCTGAGACCAGCCCAAGAGAGGGAGGATTGATAATATGAACAAAGGAGCCAAGACCATGATGCTGATACACATGGAAACAGCTAACCTGAGCTAGTGAGAGCTCATTGACTCCAGACTGATAGCAGGCAAACCTGCACAGAACCAAATGAAGACCACTGAATGTGGGGGACAGTGTGAGGCTTGGACAGTCTGTGGGGCCACTGGCAGTGAGATCAGGATTTATCCCTAGTGTTTGAATTGACATCTAGGAGCTCATTCTTTTTGGAGGGATACCTTGTTCAGCCTAGATACAGGGGGAAGACCTTGTTTTTTGCCTCCAAGTGAAGTGTCAGACTTTGTTGACTCCCCATGGAAAGCCTTAACCTTTCTGAGGAGTAGATAGGGAGGTGGGATGGAGGGGAGGTGGAGGAAGCAGGAGGAGGGGAGGGAGTGGGAACAGGGATAGCTGTGTAAAATGAGAAAAAAAATAATATTATAAAAATTCTTAATAAAAAAGAAAAAAGAGAGAGTTTACATGTTGTAAGAACTGCAACACTTGAATCTCTGAGAGTTTAAAACCAGCTTGGTCTACAAAGTGAGTTCCAGGGGAGCCTGGACTACACAGCAAAACCCTGCTCAGGAAAAAAAAAGAACTGTAGCTCTGAATGTCTCAAAACTGACTAAACTGACTACAAGGATCAAGAAACCAGATAACAGCAAATGCTAGTAAAGATACTATGTAGGAGGAACCCTTGTATGCCATTTGTAGGAATATAAACCATGCAAACACTATGGTTATTATAGATATGTGTATGAAAGTTCCTTAGGAAACTAAAAATAGAATCACCATATGATCTGTCTCTACCACTCCTGGGTACATACCCAAAGGAATCTAAGTCAGCAAACTACAGGAATACAAGCACATCTATTTTTGTTTCAGCATTATTCACAGCAGCCAAGAGAGGGAACCAACCTAGATGTCACAAACAGATAGAGAATTTTTATATATATTCAATATTCATTGTATACACATAGACAATGTATATAGATAGTGTATATGTGCAATATATATTTTTGTATGTGTATATACAATGAATTTTGTTTAGCCATAAAGAAAGTAAAATTATGCCATTTTCAAGAAGATGAACAGAAGTGGATATTATTATGTTAAGAAAATTAAGCTTTAGGTAGTGGTGGCACACGCCTTTAATCCCAGCACTTGGGAGGAAGAAGCAGGCCAATCTCTATGAGTTGAAGTCCAGTCTAGTGTACAAAGTGAGTTCCAGGACTGTTACACAAAAACCTGGTCTCAAAAAAAGAAAAAGAAAAAAAGAAGTCCAAATTGGAAAGATAAATACTGTATTTTCTTAAATGTAGACCCTAGATTTAAAAATATGTAAGACATAAAAGAGTAAAGAGAACTATTTTGGAACAGGATGGGGACCAGCAGGAAGGAGGAGAGAAACAAGAGGATAATGATATGGTGAATATGGTCAAAATATGCATGTTTGAAATGAAATAATAAAAAATCAGTAATTTTATTTCATTAATATATGCCCGTGTAAATGTTAAACATAAATACTCTTAAGTTGGCCATTTTGTTGTACCAATTTCCTCTGAATTAAAGCATTACATTTTAGAAGATGGCCTAGGATGGATGAAACTCACAAGTCTCAGAAGTTCCTGAAACTTATGGAACTCACAGAGCTCTTCATCAAGTTTATAGTAGCAGGAAGGGCTGCTAGGGAGAAGAGACACTCTTGAGTTGCAGATCTGCCTGCAGATGATTCAAATAGCTCCAGATGTGCAGTTGTTTCTCATACCAGGGTGGGTGCTTGGTGATGCAAGCTGTCTCTGAGTCATCTAAGCATCTGTAAACAAACCTTCACTCAAAATCCTATAGCTCATACTCCTGTACTCAAGTAATCAATAACTCATTGATACTCTAAATTGAATTTCGGTAGAATCATAGTTTGGGTCTGTAGAAGGAGGCTGCTTGTTTGTTCCTAGCTGCTCAGCCCTGAAATAACCAAACAGAAACTATATTATTTGCAATACTGTTTGGCCAATAGCTAAAGCATATTTCTGGCTAACGCATACATCTTAACTTAACCCATCTCCATTAATCTGTACATCACTACATCACTACGAGGTTGCGGCTTACCAGCAAAGTTTCAGTGTGTCTTTCTCTGGCGGGGGCTCCATGGCTTCTACCTGACTCTGCCTTCTTTCTCCCAGCATTCAGTTTAGTTTTTCCTGCTTAGCTCTACTCTATCCTATCTGGCCAAGCCAGTTTTCTCTATTAATTAACCAGTCATATTCACAGCATACAAAGGGGAATCCCACATCATGGGTCCATCACCTGTTCCCTATCTGAGGTGAGTAAATGTTAACTTATATTTTTTCAAGGAAAGGTCATAAATGCCTTTATAATTGAAGTTTTAGTCCTGTAGAGTGAGGTAAGAATGTAGGTGAAATCCTTCCTCATTCATAGAGCTTCCTGCATGATATTTCCTCCAGGGTCTCACAGACTGTAGGGTGATGGCAATGTCGAACCTATTGAAGCTCTAATGTGGAGCTGGGAGGTCCCAGGGAAGGAATATATGAGGGAAGCTCAGGGAGAGCTAAGCCTGAAGGTAGGAAGATGAACACAAGACTTTGGAAATCATAGGAGAAAGCATCACGGACACAGCCTGGCAGAACTTCTGTGGTAGATGAAGATTAGTGACAAGAACAACTAGAGTTTCCCTAAGGCTAAAATAAAGAGTAAGTAAACAGAGCAGGATGAAAATAGTCATAAGTCACCTAGGGACCATGAAGGCCCTTAACAACAGCAGACCCAATACTGGAGGCATTGCGAAGCCATGGACCCACATTTGACCTGGGATGCTATAGATCAAGGGTTTCAAGAGGACTAACACAGCAGTGCAAATACTGTGCTTATGATGGAGGAAGGACCTCAGAAAGACAGATTAATAGATGCCAGGATAACAATTTCAGTGAGACAGAAATGGCATCAGTCCCATACAGCTGTTGTTGTGATATAACAATTACATAATGTTTGATTGATAATTAATCAAAACTCAGTGGCTTAAACATCACATGAATGTATTACCTCACAGTTCTCAGGAGAAGTCTAAGATATTTTTGCTGAGCCCTCTGCTCAAGGGTTCACAGGGCTGGAAGCTAAATGCCAGGTGCCAGCCATCTCTGCTCTGATTCAGTGAGGAAAGCCTATTCCCAAGCTGGGACATTGGAAGAATTCAAGTCCTTGTGGTCATAGGACTGAGACCTTGGTACCTTCATTGCGGTTGTGAGCTGGAGACTAGTTCAAGGCTTCTTTTCACTTCTTTCCCTCCACAATTAGTTCATTTGCTTTTGTAGCTTCAAAATATCTAATGTGTGGATGTGGGTGTATGTGTGCACATGTGTATGTTTATCTCTTTATGTGTGCCTACATGTGTTTATGTGTACATGTATAAGTATGTGTGTGATGGGTGTGTCTGATGGATGTGTCCATGTGCACATGTGTTTTTATATATGTGCATATGGTATGTATGTGTATGCATGTGTACATGTGTGTATATATGTTGTCTGTCAAGTGTGTGCCAATGTACATGTGTGTGTGGTATGTTTATG
>LOEQ01013165.1:31385-52883 GCA_001685075.1 Bramus lutescens | reverse complement strand
ATATATATATATATATATATATAATCAAAAAATTATTCTCAAAAAAATGATCAAACCACAGTAAGGATTTTAAATATTTATGTACTATAAAGCTGTTGAAATGACAAGCAGATCCCTTTCATCTGCCTTCCCATTACATTGTACCATCATCTCCCATGATTTTACCGTTCAGGCAGAGAAAGGAAATGCTTCTTGCATTGCCTTTAGCAAAGAAACATAGAAAATATGAAATTTTAGTGTGGAAAGCAAGACTTGTCAAGACATAAACAAGACTTAAGGCAAGAAGGTTGTCAAATAAGGTGATTTCAGAAGCCACAGGCCCACCACAAAGCAATAGAGGACAGTTTATCTATTCTGGAATGGCAGACTGTGTTATCACGATGACTTCAAAAGCTCTCTCTACAGCTCATCTGGACAGATTTTGGTGAGGACACAATTTAGTTTGAAGAATGGTTCACATGTATTTTCAAATATGTCATCATGTATCACCTGATAATTGTGTCCATTAGAACATTTTTCTCAGAATTAGAAGCCTTCGCTTTTTATTCAATAATTTATTTATTTATATTTTTCTTGATTCACTTTACAAGATGCTTAACTAATCTACTAATCTAAAAATATGCTGCTTTTGGCCTAGGCATTTCAGTCTTCAGTCTCCGGGCCTCTTCCGCCTCTCTCATTCCCATCACACTCTTCTCTCCCTTTCTCTTTTACTATACCTTCTCACTTAGTTCTTTATTTTATTTTTTGTCGTGTTTTCCTGGATAATTTTCTGTAAAATGTTTTTTTTTCTATACTTCTGTAGTTTGTTGCATTAAATCATTGCATTTATTCTTTGGGATATGTTTTGTGTTCTTTTAAAAAATAATTCAAATACATTGATCATTGAACATAACAAAAACACAACAAATGGTACTCCTGGGTAACAGAAAAATGAAACAAAATAAACAAAATAAATGAAAGAAGTGGATTTAGAAGTGAAATAAACAAAGTACCAAATGGTAAACAAGACAGACAAGAGTTTAGAACAATAAAACAATGAACAACTTCAAATTCTTCACATCAGAAATGTAAAGTGCAAGCATATTAGTTGGATAACTAGTGGTTTTTAAAATGTCTTGAAGAAATATTTGAAATATTTAAATATTGAACTGCATAGAGAATTTGATTTGACATTTGATTTTGCCAAGTTATTTTTATCAAAAGGAGAATATGAGACCTAGACTAACAATGACAATCTACATCTCCTTTGACTCCAGTGTGAAAGCACTATGAGGCCAATACATAAGTGAACCTCTTTTACTACAGTGTATTTAGGCCAGGCTCAACGTAGTATTGATATTGTAGAAGTGATAACAGAAATCAAGCAATAGTTTATATGTTTATAAAATTTTTGTGACACTGGGTAAATTATCAGGGATGAGATAATCAAAGCTTGGTAGAAATTTTAGAGAAATATTTCCGCTTGTATGGTCTGTTCCCTACTATGCTTGTCATTACACACAAGGATACTTAACTGAAGGACCTCAGAAATAACCTTAAGAAAACTATTGTGTTAACTACTGGGATCTACTGATGATAATGTTTACAAGTTTAGATATTTGTTTGTTCTTTTCTAGTGCTGGCAGTTAAGTTTGGGGTTTTATGATAGTCAAGCATATGGCCTCCCTGGTCCCTGGTTGTCACTTTTATAATGTGGCCTTTAGTAGAGATGTTCTAGGTTCTTAGTTAAGTTAATAAGAAAATTCAGAGGCTCCAAACACTACCTTATCTTTGGCCTCCTTCATCAGCAGCCTCCCTCTCCAGACCATGGATGGGATTGTACCTGCTGTCACCAATTTTGCAAGCTTAAGTTAGAATTCATTCTGTGTTCCAAATATTTTTTTGACTTTAGACAAATGTGCAGAAACCTGTATGTACAACTGCAGTAGGCACACATAATCTTTCTAGTGCCTTGTAGATTCCATATGCAGAAACATTTATGTACAAATGCAGTAGCACATAGAATATTTCTATTGCTTTGCAAATTCCCTGATTTGCATATTCATCACATCCCTTCCTTCCCTCATAAAAACACAAATATTTTTGTTGGCTCCATAATTTCAACTTGTCCTTACTGAACTTTGAAAGTATGTATATTTATCACACTGCCATTTTACATTTAGAAATTTATATTTAAGGTTCTTCATGTCTTTTACAGCATTTGCTCATTATTATAATTCTGTCCATATAATTTTAAATAATTTAAGGGAAAAATGGTTAAATAAAGAAAGAACATAACACACATAAGAATGAAGAGTCTACATTTAGGCATTTTTTGACATATTTACTCCCCAGTGACCAGTTTCTTACACTTAAAAAAAGATGCCCATTAAGTCTTCATAATTATTCAAATATGTGTTTTTGAGAAAAAATTTCCAAATGCAAATAAAGAACCTATTTCAAGTAAAAAAATTCCACATATATGAAAATGTATGTGTTCACATATTAGTTCAGAACATTTAAAATATAATTAGCTTTAGGTCACACTAAGCAACTATTGAGAGCTGTATTTTTTCCTAAGAAAAATTAAAAACATCCTATTCATCCCAAATTTCCACAAAATTGATTGCATATTTTCCTCATAGGAATAACAGAGAAATAATCTCAATAAATGAATATATTTCAGCTTCTCCTTTCATGTAAAGTTTAGATACTATTCAAGAAAACAAACAAATAAATAAATTCCCTAAAACCGTATCTAAACTCCAGTACATTTCAGAATGAATTTTGATAGGAAACAGCTGTAGTTGGTTGCAAAGGAAATGGAAGCTTCAAGCAAATTTTACTTAGCAACTCAAAAGTGATCTTTTATATTTAGTTGACTGTGAGTTTTTCTTTTTATGGTCACTGATGAGCTAGCTGCCTGTTATTCCAACTTACTCATAGTAGCAATCAGGATCCAAATTCTCATCATTTGCTTTGCCAGATAACCATAGTCTTACGCTAAGAATCACTGAAATTTGTAACAATAGCTCTGTTTTTCTTTCAAGTTTGTATGATAGCATAGAGTTTATGAGAAATTATGAAAAATGTATAAAAATGATTCTGATATTAAATTTAAGACTAGATTAAAAGAATGTTTCAGAGAAAGAGTTAACAGTTATCAAGTTTGGAAATGTTGGTCCACACTGAAGAAAATGGTACTTGTGAAGTTATAGTTATATCTACAACATCAGTTCCTTGAAATAAAAGTATTTGCATAAATGCCCACCTGAAATCCACAGCTAAAATTTTTAGCAATGTATTTTTAAATTCTCACATGCATAGATTGTGTTTTACCTCTTCCCATCACCCTCTCTGAATCCCTTCCTCCTGCTTACGTTTTTCCAGCAAATCTCTCATTTACTTTGACTTTTTAAAAAGTCTTTTGGTCTGTACTCCATTTTTTAATTGGATTATTTGTTCTTTTGATGACCAATTTCTTGTGTTCTTTGTGTATTTTGAAGATCAGACCTCTATCTGATATAGGGTTAGTGAAGATCTTTTCCCATTCTGTAGGCTGTCCATTTGTTTTGTTGACCGTGTCCTTTGCTTTACAGAAGCTTTGCAGTTTCAGGAGGTCCTATTTATTAATTGTTTCTCTCAGTGTCTGTGATATAATCATTTATTATCTGTCATTTATAATTTTCATATTAACTTATTTGCCAGCATATATTTGAGTTATGCCCATAATTTGTTTATTGCAAATATTTCTGCAAAACTCACTAAAAATCAGGTGGGTTTTTTTTGGTTCCTGTTTCAATTTTGTGGTATAGACCTATTGCTTGTACTGCTACATATGTGGTAAGTGTACTTTTTATTGTTTCAAGGAAATTACATTACCTACAATGAATTCACCATTTTACATTCCCACAATAAGTGAATAGAGTTTCAGTTTCCCCACAATTTTCCCCAAATTGTTGATGACGTCCTTTTCCTCAAAGAAACCATAGTAACAGTCTTAGGTGAAATTTCATTGTGGTTTCCATTTTCAAGTCCATACTTAAGGTATATCTACCCATATTCTTGATATTGGATGTGCAGTTGATAAATGTATTTTCTCGTTCTGTATGCAGCTGCTTTCTATGACTAATGGTCTCCTTTGCCCTCTAAAGCTTTTCAGTTGCTTATCTTTATGCCATACTATTGGCATTCTGTTTAAAAAGTTGTTTCCTGTGTCAATACATTTAAAACTATTGCCCTCTTTTTTATATTAGGTTTAGAGTATCTTATTTTATATTGACAGTTTTTATTCACTTGGATATAAGTTTTTACAGGGTAAGAAGTATGGATATATTTGCATTCTTCTTTATGCAAACATCCAGTAGGACTAACATCATTTGTAGAAGATTCTGTCTTTTTTTTCCTCGTGTGTATTTCTGGTTACTATAAAAAACAAGAACAACAACATTAAACAGGTGTTCATATATATTGATTTATGTCTGAGTCTTCAATTCCATTGAACAACTTATCTGTTTTTATGCCTTTTAACTATGGTTTTTCTTACTATATCCCTGTACTATGACCAGAAGTTAGGGATGGAGATATATCCCTCAGTTCTTTTATTGTTCAGACTTGTATTATTAACATTTTTTCTTTTTCCTTATGAATCTGATAATTGTCCTTTCAAGGTCTGTAAAACGTGTTGGAATTTTTTATAGTGATCATATTGACTCTTTGGACTGCTTTTGGCAGGATGAGCATTTTTAGATAAATTCTACAGACTCATGAGCATTGGAGAACTTTATATCTTCTGATATCTTCTTCCAAGATTTGAAGTGTTTGTCATGTAAGTCTTTCACTTGCTTGGTTGGGGTTACCTCATGATACCTTACATTATTAGAGACTATTGTGACAGGTGTAATTTTCCTGATTTCTTTATCAGTCCCTTTGTGATTTGCACATAAAAGGGATATATATAATTTTCTATGCAGTCAATTTGATTTTATTAGCTGTACCAGTTCCCTGGTGAAAGTTTTGGGTTACTTATGTACACTAAAATCATATATAAATAACACATTTTTTACTTCTTTCTTTCTAATTTTTATCCTCTTGATTTCCCTTAGTTGTTTTATTGCTCTAGCTGAAATATCAAGTACTAAATTGAATAGATATGGAAAGAGTGGTCAGCCTTGGCTTGTTCCTGGTTTTAGTGGAATATATTTAAATTTCTCTTCACTTAGTTTGATGATGTTGGCTATAGGCATGCTGTAAATTTCCTTTATTATGTTTAGGTATGTCCTCTGTATCCCTGATCTCTCCAAGACTCCTATCACAAGGGGAAGCTGGATTTTACAAAAGTCTATTTTGGCATCCAATGAGATGATCATGTAATTTTTTTCTATCAGTTGTTTATATGGTGGATTACACTGACAGATTGCCATATATTGAACCATACCTGGATCTCTAGGTTGAAGCCTACTTGATTATGGGGAATCATCTTTCTGTTGTATTCTTGGATTCAATTTCAAAGTATTTAACTGATTATTTTTGCATCAATGTTCATGAGGGAAAGTGGTCTGTGATTCACTTTACTTGTTGAATCTTTCTGCATTTCGGGTGTCAGAGTGAATGTGGACTCATCAAATAAATTTGACAATGTTACTTCTGTTTCTATTTTGTAGAAAAAAAATGATGAGTGCTAACTTTGACTTGTCCTTAAAGATCTGGTAGATTTCTCCACTAAAATTACCTGGCCCTGGGCTCTTTTTGGTTGGGAAGCTCTTAATGACTATTTCACTACAGGTTATAGAACTATTAAAATTGTTTACCTATTTAAATTGTTTATCTGATCTTGGCTTAACTCTGCTAAGTTATACCTACCCAGAAACTTAACTATTTCTTCTAGATTTTTCAGTTTTGTGGATTAAAGGGTTTTGAAGCATGTCCTTATGATTGCCTGGATTTCCTCAGTATCCGATTTTATTAATTTGTATATTCTATTTGTACTTTTTTAGTTTAGATAAGAGTTTGCCTATCTTGTTGATTTTTCTCAAAGAATCACCTTTTTGTTTCATAAATTCTTTGTATTTATTTTATTTTATTGATTCTATTCTCTGATTATTGTATTTGTTTTTATTTTATTGATTTAAGTCATCTTAATTTATATATTGCCATCTATTCCTTATAAGAGTGCTTAATTCTTTTTGATCTAGAGATTTCAGGTGTGCTTCTAAGTTACTAATATAAGATTTCTTTATTTTTTTTTAATTTAAGCTCTTAGTATTATAAACTTTCCTATTTGAATCAAATTCATGATGTACCTTAAGTTTGGGTACAGTGTGTATTTGTTTTCATTGAACGCTATAAAGTCTTTCGTTCCTTTATTTCTATCTTGATCCATTTTCCATTCAATAGAGAGTTGTTCAGTTTCCATGAGAGCATAAGCTTTCTGTTGTTTCTCTTTTTGTTGTTATCCTGCTTTAAACGGTGTGGTCTGCAAGGATACAGGGAGTTATTCAATTTTCTCGTATTTGTTAAGACCTACCTGCTTTATATCATATTATGTGGTCAATTTTTGAAAAAAAATTCATTAGATGCAAAAAAGTAGGCATATTCTTTTTTGCTTGGGTGAAATGCCCTGTAAATATCTGTTAGGTTCATTTAAGACACATTGTCTGTTAGTTCCACTATTTTTTTCTGCTGAGTTTTTGTCTGGATGACCTATCCATTGATGAGAATGGAATACTTAAGCCTCCTACTGTAAGAGTGTGGGGGCCAATATGTAATTTAGGCTGTGATAGTTTTTCTTTTACAAACTTGGGTTCCCTTGGGTTCAGGAAAAAGATGTTCAGGATTTAGATGACATCTTAGTAGTCTGATAATTTGGTGAATAAGTACTATTCTTTCCCATCTCTTTTGATTAATTTTTGTTTGAAGTCTACTTTGATAGATATTTGATAGATTAGTGCAGCTTGCTGCTTTGGTCCTTTTGCTTGGCATAATTTTTGCCAATCCTTTACCTGACATAATTTGTATCCTTGGTGCTGTGATATGCTTTTTAAATGCAATAGAAGAATATATCTTGATTGTTACACATTCTGTTAGGCTGTGTTCTTTACTTGGGGAATGAGCCATTGATATTGAGAGATATCAATAACCAATGATTGTTGACCCCTGATATTTTGTTGTTGCACATGATGTTAGTGTGATGTGATGTGATGTGTGTGTGTGTGTGTGTGTGTGTGTGTGTATGTTTCTCTTCATTTGGATATGGTGGTGTGAGGTTCTTTATTTCCTGGGTTTTCATGTATGCAGTTAACCACCGTAGGTTGAAAGTTGTTTTATCTAGCACTTTCTGTAGGGCTGGATTTGCAGATCCATATTGTTTAGTTTTGAATTTATCAAGGAATATTTTATTTTCTCCCTCTATGATGATTAAGTTTTGTTAGTTATAATAGTCTAGGCAGGCATCTGATATCTTTTAGAGTCTACAGCATATCTGTCCATTTTCTTTCTGGCTTTGAGAGCCTCCATTGAAAATCGGGTGAAATTCTAATAGGTCTGCTTTTATATATTCATCTTTTTTTCTTTCCAGCCTTTAATATTCTTCTTTGGCCAAAATGTTTAATGGCTTGGTTATTATGTGGTAAGGGGAATTCCCTTGCTGGCCCAAGTTATTTGTTATTCTGTATGCTTGCACATTTACAGGCATCTCCTTTATTTTAGGATTTTTTTCTGCTAATTTTTTTTGAAAATATTTTCTGGGCTTTGGGCTTTTGAAGTGGGATTCTTATCCTTCAATTACTATCATTTTTAGACTTGGTCTCTTTATAGTGTCCCAGATTTCCTGGATGTTTTGTGTCAGGAGTGTTTTATATTTAATGTTTTTCTCTGACTGATGCATCCATTTCTTCTATATTATCTTCAGTTCCTTAGACTCTCTCCTCCATCTCTTGTATTCTGTTGCTAAATCTTGCATCTGTAGTTCCTGTTTGAATTCTTAAAATTTTCATTTCCAGAAATTCCCCCCATTTGTCTTTTCTTTATTGCTTCAATTTCCATTTTTATGTGTTGAACAGTTTTATTTGACTCCTTCAACTGCTTGCATTTTCTTGGCTTTCTTTAGGGGAGTTATTCAGTTCCTGCAATTGTTCGTTTGTATTCTCTAAGATTTCTTTAAGGGATTTATTCATTTCCTCTTTAAAGACCTTTATCATCTTCGTACAGTTGATTTTAAGGTTTGTTTCTTGTGCTTCTGCTACATTCAATATTCGGAACCTGGTGTGATAAAGTAGCTTGGCTCTAGCGGAGACTATAATATAGACTTCAATGTCAATGATTACATTTTAATGCTGGCATCTAGACATCTATGTTTGTGATGATTATAACCGATTATAACTTCTGATTTGTGTATTTCTATTTGTTGGGTGTGTGGGTGTTTTGTTTCTTGGTTTCTGTTTCCTCTCTGCATTCTTGGAGATTCTGTTGCCTGTTTTACTTGTCTGCTCAGCTTATGTGTTCACAGAGAATTTCTGCTGGTTCTGGGGTCTGGAATCCAGTGACAAGTAGGGGAATGGAGGTTAAGAAAGGATGGTCTGTGAAATCCACAGGGCATATGGACAGTGGGGAAGGGAGGATGCAGCTGTTTATCTCTTGCCAAACTAGGGATGATACAGATGGACAGGTTCTAGGAGAACAGAGAAAGAAGCAAAGAACTTTGGAAGCTTACCTGGTTTTGCAATGTTTCACCCGTGCTTGAGCAGGAGGTGCTTCCTTGAGTTTGGGGATGATAAAAGGCAGTGAGGTTAGAAGGGACCTGTCGGGGATGTCCAAAGGAGATGTGGGCAGGGAAAGAGAGAGGCTACAGTTGATGTTCTGTTGTAGCATTAGGGACGAGATTCAGGAATTATATCTGGGGAACAGAGGGAGAAAGAGAGAGAGAGAGAGAGAGAGAGAGAGAGAAAGAGGGTTTGCCCAAAGAAAAAAATTTCAATATAAGGGGAAATATTCATTCAACTTTTAATGACATGAAAGTTTTTGAAATGAGAAATAAAAATTTTCAGAGTCCCTTAGAAAGTGTAAAAATGAAAAATAATACATTTCTCATTCATGCTGAAACAATTTAGGTACATATTTTGAAAGAAATCTAGAGTATTCCTTATTAATAGTGCTTTCTTTACAAAGTTCATTTTTGTAAATCTAAGTTTTAAAATACCATTCTTTTGCATTTCAATCTAGCTCTTACTTTTTTCTCATAATTTGCTCATCTAACTTTCCAGAAAATTGACAGAACAAGAAACATGATTTCATTATTTTTGTTTATAAGTCTAGTAATAGTTTTAGTGGCTTATTACACATACCCTCCTACAGGGTCAGTAGATAACAGGACTATTAGCCACCAGGAAAATGATTTATTCAAAATTACAGGTATAAGGAATTAAGTTATAAGCATTTGGAAAACCCAGAACATTAAGAATCTGCTTTTTTATTGTAGCCAAAAAATATTTGAAGTGCAAAACTATAGTTATGATGAGTTGGCATTAGATAGACTTCCAACTACATAAAACAGGCTTTAAAAATCTGTATTCAAATCCATCAGCTCACTGACCAGGAAAGATGGGGTTTAATTGCTCTTAAAGGATTCAGAACTTCCAGACTCTCTGCACCACTGTCACAGCAGTTAAGTTTTCAATGGACTTGCATTCCAAATACAGATGGTCTTTGATTAAGGTAGAGCCAGTCTGCTTACAGGGGCAAGGTCTTCCTCAGTTTAATGAACCATCCCTGAAGCTCAAGCACACACCCACCCGGAAAGATGCATTCTTTATTATACAAAAGATAGGTTTGGAGACTCTTTCTATGACAAATATTTTAGTTAAGTATATTAGGGAGCAAGATGGCTATAGTTATCTCCTCTGCTTGATTAGATAAGACACATTTTCTTCTAACCTTCATCCTATTCTCCTATTTCATATGTGTTTTTTTAAGTGTAATGGTCAATTATATCCCTGTATTTTGTATACGTGTATAAATATTAAATGTTTTCATAAAAAGTACTTGAAAAGCATGGGTACTATCTCTTCTGAAAGTAATTGTCAAGGGAAATGACCTTAACACCCACAGTCTATTGAAAATTGGAAGCAAAGTTTAGTATGTACCATTTTATAAGTTAAGAAAAATCAAAAAACACATTTTGCCAAAAAATAAGAGGGGAGTTTATTCTTTTTTGTAAAAGACCAATCAACACACACTAGAGCTGAGGGCCCCTGCCTGAGGAAGAGTGATATCCAATAGATACAATCAGGAGTCCAAATGTAAGACCATACTTCCTCTGACACCGGAGTACTGGGACATTGTCCTTAACTTTTCATGATGATGCATTTATTAATTCCACGTTTCACCTGCTGTTTATTGAGTATTCTGAACAGATACTAGTGCAGTGAGCAGGTGATCATAGAGGTTCTTGTCTGGATCCTATTGCAGGGGCTGTGCACACAACAGAGCCTGGAGGAAGGCTCACACGGGGTTAGGGTGCCTCTGTTTGTCAGGATGCTTTTCCCAAAGGAGCTGTCACAAAATTACTCAGTAGACTAGCAGTGGTTCCATCTCCTTAGGCCTCTCTTGGAGTCCTCATTCCTAGCACCATCAAGGGTAACCACTTCCCCACCCACATACATTGCTGCTTTTGCTCCCATGTCACCCCCTACACCTAAATATGGATGCCCAACCTTGGCAACTGAATAATGGAGTCTCATGCTCATGAAATTGTGATAATCCCCTGCATGACCCTCCTGGCTATACCTCAAAAAGAAAGGCTGGAAGAAAATGCTGCAAACACTTAGGAGGGTCCTCCAAGCTTGAGATAGGTGGGAAAGCATTCCTCCCAGCTCAGAAGCCTTTCCTTTGCGTCAATGAAGTTTTATATTGGTCTTAAAAAAGAAAAAAGGAAGAAGAAAAAAATTCCATCCAAGTCCAACAGTGAGTTTTTTTTGGGGGGATTACCCGTAGAAACATGAGCATCTATAACATCACAGTTTCCCTTGAGCACACGAGAACTGGGTGTCTCACGGAATAGCCCTCCTGCTACATATACATCCCTATAAATTCTACATCATCCCAAAGAGAGCATGGGCTACTCATGGGAAAATTTGTGCTACTGAAAAGTCCCACTGATCCATAAAAGAAAAGTTTACATTATTGGAGAGGCCCCACCCAGTAAACATCTTATTTCTTGTATAAGCACCAGCAGAGACTTCATGTAGATCTACTGTGTTCTGAAAGCCACTGGAGCTTCGTGAGTTCTGTGAGATTTTCTCTTTTTTGAAAGAGGGGGGTATTAATTGGCTAGATCTTGTGAGAGTCTCCTGAACTCATCAAAGTTGCTCTGACTCCCCAGAGTGGCTGTCATGTTCAACCCAAAAAGAACAGCAACACAAGTACATGGCAAAATCATAAATGATTTGAGTCGAATTTTAATCATGCCATCCCAATTTGCAACAAGATTTTCAAGGTGATTTTGGATACTCCATTATCAAACTAGACTCTCAGAATGTTGGTTAGAGGCTTTTGCAATTAAATGTGCATGATTGCAAAGAAAATGTTCAGAAATCTAAGTAAGTGGCATATTAGTTTAAAAGGCCCCAATTGTGTAAGTTAGTCAGACTGGAGCAATGTTCCCTGTAAAACTGATAGAGACTGAGAAGACACATCACTACACAAAAATGATGTCAAGGTTGGTATGTGTGTAATATGTAAGGAGGAACCCAGGGTAGTTTTTACAGGATACAACCCAGGTAATCTTAATACAAGTTATGTACTCATAAACAGTTATGAATCTATCATGAAAGAGTAGCTTTGGTATAATAAACAGACCCCTTCGGTTCCTTCTCCTCTCTGGTGGTATTTCTGAAGCTCTGTTTGATAAAAGGGTTAACCCTAGCATAATTGATGTTATCTGGACACTGCCAACTTAATCAACTTTTTTACTCTAACCACATTCACCAGAGAATGTGCCCTGTATGGAGAATCTGTATCTATCCCATGCCTGAGAAACTCAGTCAGCAACTGCTATGTATGTGCACACACTGAATTCACATACTGACAGGAGTGTGACTTTCGGCTCCCAGTGTACCAGATTTTGATGTGGCAGACCAAAGAAAAAGCAAGTTTTCAGAAGCTCTGCTGTAGTAAATAAATGACATGGGTCATTAAGGGGAGAGAGCAAGTGAGTTTTAGTGGTGACTGAACGACCAAGTTCACTTGGTTACTATGAACAGTCACAGAATCACAGTGGAAAGCATTTGATCTCATCAGAGCTATTATGTCAAAAACCTGAATATAGACATCTAGGAAAAATTGGGTTAACCTATAGCTCCATCAATTTAATGACTTTTCTTCAAGAAGGAGAGGGTAATGGGGTACAGTTACTATGCAGTAGGAAAGTTGCCATTGCTTTATATATAGCCAAATGTTGCACAAAGCCACATCAATTCTCTACTCAACTGCAACAATTTCATACAAGTACTGACTTTAGCCATGCCTAGTTAGTTAATTGCATCCCAAGATGCTTCACCCTTAAATGAGAATTTCAGGCCAGAGTATTACAATTCCTTGGTGTACCAATCAGGGGTGTCCAGATGGTTAGAACTCTAGGATCTATATGTATAGTTTAAGGATGCGGTTTATGTAATTGTATCACTGAATTTTTGTTGCAGTATTGATAATTTTCTTCTTCAGTTTTTTTTTAAAGTCTCTCAAAGGATTGCCCAGGTACCATTCAGAGAATCAAGATGATTAAAATTATGTTCATCTTTAACATCAGTGTTGTTGGGCAGATAGAGAAAGAAAGATCTGGTCTTGTTGGCCAGTCTGTTTAAATAATGGTGAGCAGTAAATTCAGGGAAAGTGATAGAGAAAGGTGCCTGAAGTAGATCTCTGTCTCCACACATACACAGGCTAGTTAGAGCACGCACGCACGCACACACACACACAGGCTTGTTAGAGCATACACACACACAGGCTAGTTAGAGCATGCACACACACACACACACATGCTAGTTAGAGAATGCACACATACACACACACGCACACACACACATGCACATGCACACACACAGGCTAGTTAGAGCATACACACACACGCACACGCACACACACAGGCTAGTTAGAGCACACACACACATACACACACAGGCTACTTAGAGCACACGCACACACACACATGCTAGTTAGAGAATGCACACACACACATGATGTGCACACACATGCACATGCATACACTTCAACAACGGTCAGTTATTTGGTAGGCAATGGTTACCATGTTTAACTGGTGTCAGTGTAGAAAACTAGTAACTGATGCAGAAAAAGAGATTTACCCTAAGTCATGCCAGAGAGGTGTTCAATCAACCTTTCCCAGGGATTTCAGTGGTAGAATCAGCCTCAGAAACATATTGCTTTAAAGGCTGACTAGGATGGTGAGAGTTTGGGGAAGTCTTAAGGTATTTTTAGATACATATTTTTATACTTGAGGGAATCTTCTTTATAGACAAGGGTGATACGTAAGTAGATCACATAATCCTATTTATTCAGAGAAGAACAGCAGTACAGCAAGGCTTACTGAATTAAAGTGTGAATACCTATTTGTAAATAGGAAAGACATTTAGTGTTCCCTTAAGCAAAAATGCACTTAATATAGCTACACAGTTTAATAACACAGTGACCTGTGAGTGTTGTTCTTTCTTTCTCAAAATTCTATTGGATATTGCTTTTACAGCATCTTCATTTTGAAAAAAAAAATAAAAACATTGAATCCCACCATCATTCCAATACCACCTCAGTTATCTGGATAGGGGTGGTCTGTATGCATTGCACTGGCTTCTCTTTACTGTGAATATTTCTGAAATCATTCAGACAGCATCCAGCTTTTCCAAATTCTTAACAGTGTAAGGATTTGTTGAACATTCCTAACAGTATAAGACATCAAGCTCTTTCGTTGCCATAATCTGGAAGATAAGCTTGTTGGGGGGGGGCGAGGAGTATTTTTTTTATTCCTAATCTTAGATCTCCCCATACTAGTTGGGGTTGGCATAGAAATGAGATTGAAGGCATATGAGGAGAAAGTGGCCTCTCTCTATTACACAAATCTCCAGTTTTACTTTCTGTGGCCCGTGCTGCAGAAGTACCCCATGCTGTAACCAGCTGAAATCCCAATGTTCTGTCTTTCCAGAGTTGGAAAATCTGTGAGGTATATGTGCTTGATGTACGTGATTTCAGTTTAGGAGTCTATTAAATCAGCAGTCACGCTATGACTTTCTTCTGAGGACCGTGATTTTTGTTCTCTTTCTGATTCAAGTTTTTCTGCAAAACAGCAAAATACTTTGAGAAGTACCCCCTAATCCTAAGCATCTGTTTACTCTTCCCCTGGTTTAAATACAAGGGCTAAGGGAATTTTGAAGGCAGACTAAATATTTATATAGGTGTCTTTGCATAACTTTCTCTAGTGGGTTACCATTAATAAAACTAGAAGATCAAATAGTGAAATTAGAATCAAATCGAGTCATTCATGTTTGATTATAAAAGTTTATTTTTATCAGGAAAAAATTCCAGAAAAAGCACATACTTTCTCATAGAAGTTAAAAACATTAAAAATATAAAATAAAATAGTAATAGCAAAAATGATAAAATAGTAACAATAAATAGCAAAGCACACCTATTTCTGGAAAGTCAAGGGGCCCTTCACCCCACAATTTTCCATAATGGTAAATTGTAGAGATTGCATCATAAGTACCAGTATGTCCATTCTTTCACAGCTGTATTACTCCCTTTCCATCAAGTAAATGGGTCAAATATCTAATGATTCTGCCTATAGAAATTACGAATTTCCCTCTCTTTCTGTGCAGGACAAAAGCACAGCTCTTTTGCCTGAAAAAGTTTAACAAAGAGCTATCTTGGAACTGTAAGTTCAGTGGCATAGACTTAGTAGAGTCAGCCACTTCCAAGTGGCCACTTTGAAACTATTCTGATAGCTTACAATAGTTTCCTCAGAATCATACAACAAAATGGAGAAAATATTTGTTCTAAAAACTATGGGGACTAGCCACTCTTAGTATTGATGATTAGAGTGTTTCTTAAATTAGCTTATGATGCCTAGGTCCCCTCTTTTAGAAAATAACTTGTATACATGTTATTTTCATTACTAAACTTGTAAAAAATTATGCAGAAACTATGGTTGTACCCTAATTAGAGATAATTAGGTAAAGGCTGCTGAAAAATTTTTAATTCTTCTATAAGGTAAAAAGTTCCAGAATGAGAAATTAAGGAAAAATTGCAAAAGAAATGTGAAAGAGAATATATTTTTTCCATCAATTAACTGAGGCACAACTCCCACAATATAAAAGAGAGAGATGTTAATATACATGTAGTGGGTTGTGATATAGAAAAAACATGAAAATCTGAGAATATTAATATTTTATATTTGGCTTAAGAAAGAAAAATATATTTATTGTTACGTGTGTATGTGTGTATATTTGCATATCATCTGTTTGTTTGTCTGTTTATCTATCTATCTACAAATGTAGAGTGAGTTCTTACTCTGAATGATAGTTTATATTCATGAAAATGATTAAAGCTGAAATGTATAGTAAAATATTGATTGGGGAAATTTCGTTCAAGTTTTATCCAAATACTAGAAGTTCTTTTATGAGTGATCATAAATGTGTATGCAAAAAATAAACAAAAGTGAAGATATTGTGCCACTTAATACAAGAATTGAAACATATTGTGCTTTTTTCTTTGTCAAAAAAAGGGGCAAATCAAAAATAGAGTATCATTTATGTCTTCATTTAAAACTTACACTATGGAGTGAGATTTCTTTTCAGTATCTTAGATAACAATTAGACTTCTGAATTTCCACTCTCTCTACATTTACATTAGCTCTTAAATTCACCTTTTGTATTTTTCAGTTTTCTGAATGTTTAATGAATTGTTATTGTATGAAAAAATTTTTCTAATGTCACTTTTTCCAGAAGTGAATAGAGAAAAATTGTAATGAGTACAAAAACAAGTTGAGAATAAGTAATTTTGAGCTTCTAAATCAAAAGATACAGAACACTATATATTCAAGATATTTAAAAACTTCTATATCTGAAATTACAATATAATTACATCATTTTTATCCCCTTCCTTACTCCAAACCATCCATTTACCTTCCTATGCTCTTTCAAATTCATGTGCTTTAAAAAATAATTGTTATTGCATGCACACAATTTCAATATTATTTTACTTTGCATATTTTGAGGGGTGATTTGTAGTGTCATTTTATTTGTATTTTAATAAACAAAGCTTTCCTGAAGATCAGAAAAGGAAAATAGCCACGCTGGTCAGTCTTACAAAGTAGGCAGCGATGATACACACTTTTAATCCCCGTAGCCACAATGACACACACCTTTAATGCAGTAGACACACTATCATACCTTAGAAACCAGGTGGTAGTGGTGCACTGGTCAACCAATTGGTGCGCTCTATTTTGAGGAAAATAGACCCTGGAAATTTTTGTTATGGAAGACATAGGAATAAATGACATGATGACAATGTATTTTACCCAAGGTGTTTTGTAGAATGGAGGTAGACATGGGATGTACAAAAAGATGTTGTTTACTTCAAAGTTACAGGGATTGGGAGATATTCATATCAATAGTAAAATAGTTGCCTTTTCATGCTAATGAATGGCAGTTCTATATATATGTGTGCATTGACTTGACTTTTCTTCAGTGATTTGAGCATTTGCGGTCAGCCAGAATCTACTCTAAAGCTATCAGCCTGCTCCTTATCCTCATAATTTGTTCGGGATTTACCAGTTCATAGTTGGTCAATTTTATCACATGTTGAGGCCATTGTGGGCATTAAAAGTACATCTTTCTTACCTTTATCTCAGTTTATGATCTCCAAAACTTTTGATTTGTATTTTAAATATGTAGAAATATTAAGGAATTATTTTAATATAATTGGTTTCATTTATTCTAGTGGTATGGAATATGATGCTTATGATTTTGAGCAATCTTGGTAAGCACTGTACCATTGAGCAAATTCCCAAACTTTTAAATACACTGCGATGAAAAAATTAACAAAGACAGTCGATAAGAAGTACAATCTTTGAGAATATTTTCTCAATTAAATGAAACAGAAGATAGACATGTCAAATGTGTATAAATTATAAATGTATTATAAACTAATACATATTATATATATATTATGCTATAAGTAATATAAATATACTGAAGTTTTATATATATATATGTGTGTGTGTGTAATTTTTATTAGAAACAAGTTCATAGAGAGGTAATTTCTCTCCATGAAAATATTTGCATAATATGTTAGAAAGTAAAATTATATANATGAAACAGAAGATAGACATGTCAAATGTGTATAAATTATAAATGTATTATAAACTAATACATATTATATATATATTATGCTATAAGTAATATAAATATACTGAAGTTTTATATATATATATGTGTGTGTGTGTAATTTTTATTAGAAACAAGTTCATAGAGAGGTAATTTCTCTCCATGAAAATATTTGCATAATATGTTAGAAAGTAAAATTATATACTTGATCTATCTAATGTTTAGAATTATAATCCTTGATGACTTGTGCTATGTTTACCAATGACACTATTGTAACATGAAAAAAGCAAATAAAAAATAAATCTGTAATAAACTTTGTGGCCAACATTACTATTTAGAATCAGTGCTGCATCTGTTATATATTAGAATGAAATAATGATCAGTAACTTTGTTTGTGGTGTTTTAAGCCCAGTGCTGATTTCTTCTCAGTATACATAATTTTCTTTCTTTAGATTAGTTCATTCAGTCCATCTACTGTGATGGGATGAAGACACTTAGCAAGTAAAACCATATTAAGAATATTGTTACAGCAAAGAGACAGATTTTTATGAAGCAAAATTATTTTCAATCGTATTTTCTATATCACACACAAAACAAACTTTGTTTTACTTCATTCATATGTGAATATTTAAAAAGAATGAGTTATTTAAAGTTGATAATTTTTCAAAATAAATTACTTTCAAATATAAAGTAACTTAAAGAAGTATATGAATATTGATAGTACTATAGAAATTAAATAAGCCTTATAGCTTGTATTTGCTTTGTTTCTGACATATTTTATGACTTAGCAATGTTGCAGTATTTTCCTAATTTTTGCTACAAAAGGGAAGGAAAACAACAGTTTATTGTGATAATACTTCATCCTGACCTACTTTTGGAAATTGTCTTTAAGCTCTAGGGTGAAAAGACGAATAGTAATGTTTTTATATCAGATATAAAGCAGTTTTTATCCTGGAGCTCTTGTAGCATAAACTGTCAAATAGAGACCATTAAGTATGTCTAAACATATTGCTTCTTAGCATATTTTAAAACCCTTTTCACTCTCTTTCACTTTCTCTTTGTTCTCTCTCTCTCTCTCCCTCTCTCTGGCATTCTTTACTTGGGGTGAATTTACATGTATGTAATAGTTGTTTCAGAGATTAAGTAAAAGTTATTAAAGATTTTTCAGTTTCAAGAAATTTGATTTTCAACATATGTGACGTAAGTTCTGTGCTGTTTCTGCAAGTGCTTTCAGAATAGAATGGTCGGTGTGCTTCAAGGGAAGGATAAACCAAGAAAACAATCAAGGGGCAGAAGAGGAAATGCAAAGAATCAGAAGAGTTATTTACAGGATAACAATAATATTAAATTATAATCCTCATTATCAAAATTGAAAAATTAAGGACCAAATTTGGTGGGATGGAGGAAGACAACCTAAAGATCATTTCCATATGTGAATTTTCAGTTCTTATCTTATTTTGTAAGTGAATTTCTATTTAATTCATTACAGTCTATTTTGTCAGTGAACTATACGGAAAATATACTTATAGAGTTCTATATATTTTTAAATTATTAATAGAGAAAGTGCTCATTTTTCAGATAAACAGAATTTTGAATGTAATTTTTATAACTGCTAACTTCAAAAAAACATGCCTTCAATGTTAAAATCATATTGTTTTACTTTTTCAAATTTTTATTCTTATATCTCATTTTTGTTGAAATTTATGTAAGAACTTTTGGATGTAACTCAGTTTGCATAACTGTAAATACACTGAAATATCTACCTAAACTTAAATGGGAATGGTAACAATAGTTGTTATGTTGAAAAGAAAGTGAGCAAGCTCTAATCATTGCTCTACTTTTAACCTGAATTCACCAATTAAATGTTAGGCTGTCATTTTTGCTTATTGAAATCTCAACATAATAAGATATAAGGATAAAAATTTGAAAAAGTCAAACAATATGAAGAACAATCCTAATTTTAAGCTTCTGTATTGATCTTGTCTTATAAAATACTTCCCCTTAAAAGTGGATAATGAATTGTCATCACTTTGGTTAAGAAAATAAGAATCCAGTTAGCTCTTATAAGAAAAGTCACTCGTCTGGAGCTCCTCCAGATAAGGTGAGGTTTGGTCATGACTGGCTCAGAAGCATCCACTTATTTTGGAGGCATGTATAGACGCATTATTAGCAAAGTTTTATGTTTCCTAAGTGAGCAAAGGCCCCTTCTAATTTTCTGGGATTGAAGTAGACTGATAGGTACATTTTCTCATTTGTGAGGTTTTCATTTTTTCTTTTGTCTATGAAAATAATTATTATAGCCTCTTGTCCTTAATTTAACCCCTTAGTTTTACAAAGTAGCTACATCACACCCCGATACAGACATGCTAAGACATACACTGATAAGTCTTTTTAAGGTGACTAAAACATTTTCTGTTTCTAAAAATCCAGAGACCTAATGGAGAAGTAGATTAACAGATTTGGATTTTTTTTTGCTTGTTTTTGGTGAGGAAACTCTGAAAGACATTCATTTTTCACTACTTCAATAGGTATTCCATACCTGCAAAAAGGCACCCCACTGTCTCAAACTGGTGGGATTGTTTGGAGGACTCCTAATATCCATAGTACAAGACATTCCTTGGACCCAATGACGTCATGATAGTTGGTTCATTACTAATATTACTAATATGATACATGTATATCCTTTTAGTTTTAAATACTGTATTTGAAGTTAATTATAGGCAGGGTACATGGCTTAAATAATTATCATTGAATTTAAATTTGTTATAAATGTACTAGATAGAATAATCAGGGAGAAACAAAAACTTTTCATTAAATTCTTGAAGGAGGAAGTCCTGATGGTTTGTCCTGGCTGCCTGGCTAGCTTAGCCCCGAAATAACCACACAGAATTTGTATTAATTAAATAACTGCCTGTCCCATTATCTCTAGCTTCTTATTGGCTAACTCTCACACCTTGATTTAACCTGTATATCACCAAATGGCAGTGGCTTACAGGGAAAGATTCTAACCAGCATCTGTCTCAGGCGGAGGATCCATGGTGTCTCTCTGACTCTGCTTTCTTCCTCCTAGCATTAAGTTCTGTCTTTTCTGCCTACCTAAGTTCTGCCCTGTCAGGGGCCCAAAGCAGTTTCTTTATTAACCAATGAAAGCAACACAAAGACAGAAGGACCTCCTACACCAAATACCAATGTGTCGGTTTTCCTTTACAATATTTACTATATGATTTAAGTAAAATTTCTGCTTATATTTTTTACACATAATTCCAGACTCTGAAAACCATGGCAGGAGTCAGTACTCACTGACAAATGCCTTGCTTGACAATAGAGGGTTATCCTTGCCTTAGTATTATACCTAAAAATTGTTAAAAGTAAACACATGGCATAAAATGAAAAAAATCACTGATAAACCTCATTTGTCAGTGAAACTATCTTTCAGGATCCAGCTTAAGTTCTTCAACAATCTGATAGGTAGGAATGCAAAATAAATGAGAACCAAGCTTTGATTGCTTATGATTTATTATAATACTAATGAATGCATATCCTACTATCTAAAATGATTCTTCTTAAATGTGTACGGGCTTTTTGAATATTTTATCTTTAATCTCTGTCTATCATTTGATGTAACAGGATTAAATAATAGTAGCTGGCTGCTTGGTCTAATTGTTCCTTTACCAGAGAAAAGTGTTAGGTGACTTAAGGCCTCCTCCTCTGTATATGATAATGTACCCATAGATATTTTCAAGATGGTTTGAAATTTCAAGTACCTTGCTGAATTTGAAAAAAGGTTACATATTCAGTTATATGTATTTTCATAATTTTATTCCACCCCAGTAAACACACAGCATTTGTTAGAAAAATGAACCACTGGTGAAGCTGAAAATCAGGCAATCACTTATCTACATACCAAACCATTACATCCTATACCATAGTAATGGCCATTTCAACACCTAAAATAACTGTCCTGAGGCCACTGCATTGGAAAGTGAGCAGGTCTAGTTAGTAATGCCTTAATTTTCTGGTCATTTCACCCTTCTCTTATATTAATAGGACAGAAAATGAACTTGGCATTAAGACAAAAAATGAATTTAAGTTAAAATACTCTTCTCTATTTTACAAAAAGAGGCATGGG
>LOEQ01013165.1:15707-25991 GCA_001685075.1 Bramus lutescens | reverse complement strand
GAAGCATCACAGTTTTAGGAGGTCCCATATATTAATTGTTGCTCTCAGTGTTTGCGCTACTGGAGTTATATTTAGGAAGTGGTCTCCTATGCCAATGCATTCAAGTGTGCTTCCCACTTTCTCTTCTATCAGGTTCAGTGTAACTGGATTTATGTTGAGGTCTTTGATCCACCTAGCCTTGAGCTTTGTGCAGGGTGATAGATAAGAATCTATTTGCATTCTTCTATATTCCACCATCCAGTCATGCCAGCACCATTTGTTGAAGATGTTTTCTCTTATTCATTGTATATTTTGGGCTTCTTTGTCAAAAGCCAGGTGTTCGCAGGTGTGTGGATTTATGTCAGGGTCTTTTATTAGAGTCCATTGATCCAGGTGTCTGTTTTTATGCCAATAACAACCAGGTTGTACTCCTATAGCTCTATAGTAGAGCTTGAAGTCAGGGATGGTGGTACTTTCAGAAGTTCTTTCATTGTAAAGGATTGTTTCAGTTATCCTGTTTTTTGTTTTTGTTTGTTTTTCGATATGAAGTTGAATATTGTTCTTTCAAGGTCTGGAGGCATCTTCTCAAGTAAGCTTCCCTCCTTTCAGATACCTTTAGTTTGTGTGTCATGTTAATATAAGACTAGTCAGCACAAACCCAAAAGCTCTAGTTCAGGTACCAAGTTTGGTGAAAACTGGAGAACATACAGTCATATACAGACCATTTGGGAGCAACATGGAGGATGTGTTTCAGAAAAGTTAGGTATAGCAGAATATCATTAAGTATCATCAAGATAACAACTTTTTTCTCCAGTTGTGTGTGGTTATATCCTAGGTCTCTCAACCATCTTGTATGTGGGTCCTGGCACTCCAGGCATGGTCAATGATGGGCTCACCCTTGTGGCATGGTTCCCAGGCTATACCATTCACTGGTTGGCCACTCAACAATCTCTGCACCACCCTTACCCCAGCAAATGCCATTGGTAGAACAAACTGTAGATCAAAAGTTGTATGACTAGGTTGTTGTTCCAATCCCTCCACTGGAAGACTTCTCTGGTCTGAGAAGATTGTCAGTTCAGGTTATACTTTGATCATTTCTAAGTGTTTTACTTGGGGTCACCCTTGTAGATTTCTGAGAATTTCCCTTGCATCAGGTTTTTACCTGACACCGAAATGCCTGTTTTCCTATTTCCAGTCATCTCTTCCTGTACTCTACCACTCCATCCACCATTGGTGATTACCCCAGTTGTCATCAGAAAGCCTTCATACAGTAACTGCTGGAAACAAATTCAGAGACGCACAGGCAAACCACGCCAAAGTCCAGAAATCCTAAGGAAGGACTGTCCCTTTAAATGTATGTGATAGTTGTATAGTTCGATCTCATTGTGGGACTCCTAACAGGGGAGCAGAAGCTGTCCTAGCTATTTGTTTGGCTTTGGGGAACTTATTGCTCATACTGGGTTACCATGCCCAGTCTTAATACAATGGGGGCAGGCCCGTGAATGCTTAATCTTACTGCAATTTGATCTGCCATGCTTTATTGATACCCATGTGAGGTTTGCCCTTTTCTGAACAGAAACAGAGGAGCGGATGGGGGTAAGTGGAGGGGAGGTAGGGAGAGGAAATGGGAGGAGAGGAGGGAGAAAAATGTGGTAGGGATGTAAAGTGAATAAATTAATTTGATTTTTAAAAAATGGGTTAAAAGGGAAAATTAATATTCTGCAATAACTTTTATTATAAAATATTGTACTAAAATTATGAACTACAAAAATTAAAAGACAAAGGTATGGAAGAAATAAACAAAACCAAATAAATACAAAAAGGCTATCAGGAGACCTGAAAGAAATAAAAGCATTTGAAAATATGCTAGACAAACTCTCATATCTAGTGTGTTTGTCCTTCAAGAGCTTTAGAAAGAATAAACAACAGAAGATTTGTGCCCAAAGAGAATATATTAAAACATGTTGATAAATAAAATGTTGAAAATAAGAAAAGAAAATTAATTTACACATAAGTAAATACTGGCAGAATACCAAGAAAATGAATAATTAAAAAGAAAGTTTTGATATTTCAAAAAATAGATAATAAAAACTGATAGAACAACTGCTCACAACTTATGAGTTTCAGATGGAAAATAATTAACATTCCTATTGAAAACCAAGAGTCACAACTATCTACTTGAAGATGCTGTGGAATTGAAAGGAAGTCCTATGAGGTTAACATGAACAGCAGCAACAACAAACCCTATTGAAAGAGGAGATGAGCTCAGCAAATTTCTGGAGTCCATGAGCTCTCTGTTATATTTCTTTAGATTTTGAAGAATCTGAAGGGTAGACTGCAGAAATAATTTTATTGACATTACTTTTAAGAGACTCAAATTAAGGCAACGAAACTTAAGGCATACTTCAAAGGAAAGGAGTTACATATTTATTAATTGGAAGCTAATGTAATTGAATTGGCTAGTTACTTCTAATTGCTCTGGAGAATCAAAGGTTTTGCTCGTTTTTCCCAGAAATGTAGAAACAGAACATAACAGTTATATTAACATCCTTACCAAACATTAAACAGAAAAGATTCCACTTATATGTTCAATATGTACATGAAGCTATAGTGAACAGGACGATGTGTATCTGATGTAAGGGACAAGGATGCCCACCCAGAATTAAGAGGACAAAATCAACCTGTCATATCCATTCTCAGCCTCTACTCAACAAAGATACCAAGAAAATGCAATGTAGAACTGCCAACTTTTCACAAGAAACTTCAGAAATAACTAGCAATCCACGTGGGAAGGAATGATTTTAGTCTACCTTTCTATACATGATATACTTAGAAAAACTGCACATGTATTGAAGAATATGAAGACTTGGAAACACCATTCTTTAAAATACAAAACAAATTATTTAGAGTTTAAAAAATTATTTTAAGTAATTCTTGCTTAGATATATTACCACCTAGTAAATATAACAAATGTTAAAATCTTTTATACATCTATGATATTAAGAAATTAAAACCTAGATAAAATAGGAGAAATGCTTGACTGAATGTATACATGAAAAATATGGAAAGAAAGCTGCATTTAGAAAATATAAATGTGATTTGAAGTGTATTTTTAAAATTACACATGATACTGATCAGCTGTGATAGGAAATATTTCAATTATGGTTTAAAGAATAATACAAGTAATTTCTCTGAGATTAACACAAACACACAGGCAAACATACACAAAAGCACACACACAGAAAGAGAGACTACAAATTGTAATGAAGAGATGGTTCCAGAGAATAAGATAATAGATGGAATATGGAAATCAAAGGGGGAGATATATTTTTAATTTATCACAGATCTATTTTGATGAATAAGAATGAAGTCAGCAGGAGACCTTGCCTGGGGGGAGTATGAGGAGCTGAGAAAGGGCTTTGTAGCATGCCTGTGAAGATAATGACTACAGTTAGGGCTTACACAACTAATAGAATGGACCACTCATTACCCTTGTTTATCTCAGGAAGGATTTTGAGGTTTATGTGTAGGTGATTGAGCATTATCGCTGTTTTCCAGGAAAGAGGATTGTGCCATAGATGAATTAAGAATCACACCAAGCTGAGTTACTTTAGTATGGCTGTCTCTTGTGTCTGTGACTTTATTGTAAAAGTTTGACATATACAAGTGCCAATACCTATAGGACCTCAGAGGCGCATGTACTTAATATATTTGAAAATAAATAAAGAAGGGGATGTGAGACACAGTTTAGTTCTTCTTTACAGTTTAAATATAAAAATCAATGACAATTAATCTCAAATGCAGTGATTACCACATAAAATATCATAATCCAAGTGTTTTCCTTTCAATGTTAAAATATTGTATTCTCTTTCTTGTTTTCTTAGATCACTATTTGTAGGCTGAGGCTCTTATTTGTTTCCTGGATTCCAAGGCCCAAAGTAAGCTTACAAAAACTGTATAATTAAAACACTGCTTGCCTTATAGCTTATGCATATTTCTATCTGGTTCTTATATCTGGTTCTTATATCTTAAAATAAGTCTTTAAGGTGTCAAGTGTTGGCAAAAGAACAAAGTCACTGGGGAAAGGACTTGGGCTTTTATAAATTAACACTTTCACTGAGTCCTGTGTGTTAAGGAAATAGGATCTCTCTGTTTCCTGACTCCTACAAGAAATAATGACAACTACTGTGCAGAGTCTTAAAAACAAAATAGAATTTGCAAGTCAGATAGTGGTGGCACATACCTTTAATCCCAAAACTCAGGAGGCAAAGGATTGTGGATCTCTGAGTTCAAGGCCAGCCTGGTCTAAAAGAGCTAGTTTCAGGACAGGCCCCAAAATAACTAGATGGATAGAATTCTCCGAAATACAAAAAGAAAAGTTTCCTAATTGTAAAAACATCACAAAGGTCAACAAAAGCATAAGTTAAAGCTCTCACTAACACTCATAGGTATCTTACCCTTCCATCCTAGGTTGCAGCCATGTTATCCTGGTTTTGACTTCCCTCTAGGTTAGTCTTTTCAGTTCAAGTATATTGTTCTCTCTTCCATTTTGCTGAAAGCCCCTCCTAGCTACTTCTGCAACTTCTGTATATCCTTGAGATCTCAGTATGAATATTAAATTCCATGAGTTAGATTCTGTGCTCCTTGACGTCCAGATCAAAAGCATAAGTTATCTTTTACTTTCATGTACTTTGTCTTTCCTTTATTTGTGTAGATAATCTAATCTTATGAATAATTTTCTTCCTTCCTTCCTTCCTTCCTTCCTTCCTTCCTTCCTTCCTTCCTTCCTTGTCAGGAGCAATGCAGCCTAGTCTTTGATCAGCATGTGACTACCTGTTCAATGGGTTTCCTCCAGGCAAAGCATACATGGAAATGGATTTTCACTTGGCAAGAACCAGTAGAATATGGGGCATGCAGGAATATGCAAAATTAGTGCAGCTCGCAGGTTCTTTTCTTGGTTCAAGATTTAGTTAAATTTGCAAAAATGCTGAACTCTATGCCTTCAATAAGATTATATAGGAGGAAGGAAGGTGTATTTGGGGAAACATAAAGGAGAACATTGGAGGATTTTATAAATACAATGTATTTCTTTCTCTTTCCTCTCTCTCTCTCTCTCTCTCTCTCTCTCTCTCTCTTTCTCTCTCTCTCTCTCTCTCTCTCTCTCTCTTTCGTTGTTGTTTTTTGAAACAGGGTTTCTATGTAGCTTTGGAGCCTGTCCTGGAACTCACCCAGTAGACCAGGCTGGCCTGGAACTCACAGAGATCCGACTGCCTCTTCCTCCCGAGTGCTGGTATTAAAGGCATGCAGCACCACTGCCTGGTACACAGTGTGCTTCTTAAAATGTAATGTGTTTCTTAAAAAAAAAATAGGAGATAATACTAAACAGTTCATGCAATCCTGGTAGAAAAAAATCTGATAGAGTATAAATAAAAACATCTTGACCTGTTTGGGACCATTTGAGTATAATTCACTTGGCGGGCAGAAATTTTTCTTGTGTCATCACCCCTTTTCTGTCTCAGGACCAGAACCCAAGAAGAGGGTGAAGCACAACTCGCTCATTCCTTCCTCCGTCCCTCCCTCCCTCCGTCCCTCCCTCCCTCCGTCCCTCCCTTCCTTCCTTTCTTCCTTCATTACTTGTGGGAGCCCACGTGTGACTCACTTTCCATCTGGAGTCATTACTGACTTCAAGTCATTTGAGTTCAAGACTGCCTGCTCTGCTTACTCCAAATAGTCTTGAGGGCTGTGAGAAAGTTCGGATTAAGCCCGTAAGTAAGAGCATTTTTGTCCAGATGAGAGAACACATTATCTATTAAGATTTGGGTTGATGTATGCCAGCCGGAGGCATTCTTCCTTAGTGATGGATAGCTGCTGGCTACTAACTGCATTCTTGTATTGTGGTAATGCACCTGCTTGAGCTTCCTCCCGAGTGCAGGGGGCGGTTAGCGGGCTGGACTGCTCTTTGTTCTGCCTTTTGCGTGCAGATAGTATATATGGTGGGTAAGAAATAAACTTGGGGTTGTTTGGCATTAACGTTCAGTCCTCCCTGTCTATCCTATGTTTTTGTCGTCGTTTCTCTTAATCTGCCACTTCCTATAATCTCGCACTCCCTCCCAGGTACACCTTGATGATTACTGCCAGGACGAGCTCCAACAGTTACTTACTTTCTTCTTTCTTCTTCCTTTATAGAGAAAGGGACTCACGGAGATCTGCCTGTCCCTGCCTTCTCAGTGCTGGGATTAGAGGTGTTTGCCACCACTCATGGCTCAGGCATTTCTTTAATGTTTCAATTTAGTTCAACATTTTTTTTTTAATTTGAAGACAACATTTCTTGTTGTGTGCTTAAACTAAAACAACTTTTACAATAGAATATGTGACTAATAGTTTTGCTTAGTTTTTATGTTCTGTTTTCAGTAGTGACTTTTCGACCTTCATAAAGGAGTCTGAACGTGACCAGCGTGTTAATAACACTTTTCCTTCATGATGACTCAGCATAAGTCTATTATGCTGCTGAGATTTAGATTCTATCTTCTCATTTCAGAATAATATATTTTCATCTCAAAGTCCAGACTTTAGAAAATACACATCCCAGACATGGGGAAAGTTCCTATTTAAATGCCTTCTGAATCCATTGCCTGAATGTTAGTTAATTCAGATTTTTTTAATTATGATGGTGAGCTGAAATCCACAGCTTTAGCCTGTCAGATTTGCACCATATTGCTGATGGATTAGGTAACTGAAAAGATCTGTAGTGCTAAAATTCACAGTCCCAAGTGGACCGAACTTTCATTAGTATAATTGGCCAACTCACCAGAAGCGAGTTATTGCGACATTTTTCTTAAATGTAACCCAACTAATTAATCTAAGATTAAAATAACTTATAAAGCTTTGATTTTTGATTTTAAGCGAAGTATCCTAATTTTATTTCATTGTTAAACATTTTATTCTTGGTACTTTGAAAATTGTAGATCGTATCAAAAACCAATAGCTTTAAATTCACAAGAGCTCTAGTCGCTTGACTGTCTCCTTGTCTCTATGATCTGAAATTCTGAGCATTCATTCATATGATAACCATTATATTCCTTGTAAATTCAAAATACGGTCAGTGACTGAAGGCTGAGTAAAATTTTTAAATCTGACTTCTTTACCTACCAAAATGTTTGAAAGGAAAGAGAAACTGTGGCAAAAATTTATTTTACTAAAAGGCAGAAAGTATTGTTGTGTTGAATAAATTAATAAAATATGGATTCATGAAAAAGAAATTTAAGTAAGGAAGCTTTATAACATTGAATATTAGGAATTTTAATGGTATCTCTTTCCCTGTGTTTAAACTGAATATCCATAATGAGCATCTAGAAGTTCCCAGTACAGATGAAATGAGAGCCCCTACCAAGACTGGCCGTACAGATCAGAGGGACACTCTAATTTTTGTCTCTTTTACTCTAAGAAAATAAATGATGACCCTTTTATAACTAGAAATATTTATATTTTAATAAAATTTGTCTTTTTAGCTCATATCATTTTGTAGGTTGAGTTGAGTCTTAAAAATCACTTTAATGATAAATCTTTTAAGAGATTCATTTCTTTCTCTTTATAAAAAGGAATTTTATTTAGTTGAAAGGTACATCTATGGGAGTTTAACAGTTCAAAGTACTGATGTTAAAGGAAGAAGGACTTGGAGCTCCATAAGCTAGCATGTGTAATTTTCCAGCCTGATTTTATTTTTTGTGTTGTGCATGGTGAACAACACACAGATATATTTAATTGTCACAGTACACTGGTGAGAGTTGAGGCTCTATGATTCAGACAAAGCCACATGTCATCAGCTTGTCACATTTTCCTGTTATGAAGACAAATGTGCGTGATACAATTAAATACCCTACTTGTGTGCCAATAGCTTGTTGAAACTGTGGGTCTCTACTAGACTGTTGCTTTAATCATGAGAATGCAATACTGGTTCATGACCTTCCTGCTCAGGTTATGTGGGGAAAGCAAACTGGAAAAGTCTGTTTTCAACAGAAAATATAGGATTCATGAAGTTCTCATTGTAAACAAAGATGAACATGGTAATTTTCCTCTCCAAGAGTAGCTCCAGCACTATTCAAAAATAAATACACACAGGGGTTCCAGTAGAGATTAGGCTTCGAGTTGTTGTCCTGTTCAGAGGCAACGAGGAAAAGGAAGTTTTGAACACTTCATTGTAGAGTCAAGTATTTATTTAAAATACGCTTAAAGGTGGTGTCAAATCTTCCCCTCCTTTGTATTACTAAATGTCATAAAGTCAGGGGAATAGCAAAGCTAATATGTGGTGCATATTTGGACCCACAGAAGCTAAAACTATGAAGTAATGGCTTCGCTGCACAGTTGCAAGTTTTAAACATATGGACTATTACTGATTTCAACTTAATTGACCTGATAATTCCCCTTATACTGTGTGGCAGCATTTGGTACGATGGTATTATTTAGAATGGATAACTCAGTGTTTGACATCTTAATTAGAGGGCATCTGTCAGTCTCAGTGAAAGCTGATGATTGGCGTTTTTAACATCTAAATATTTAAAATTTATTTATTAAATATTTAAAATAAATTGACTCTCTGAAATAATTTAATCCTTTTCTAAATTATGCCTATATAACAAATAAAATATGCTATATTATTGTGGACAATATATTTTAATCTCCATCCTTTGTATAAATATTGAGCAAACACGAAAATGCATTACCTACAATTTCGTTTTGAAAGAATATCCTTTCTCCTTGCAGAATTCCAAGTGGTAGTTATCCTCCTTCAGTGAAATAAAGTGATATGAATTCAGACCTAACTAATATCTGACTGTTCTGACTCTATTACTGTGTAATGTTTGACCTATACACAAATAATTTCATAAATGTCACCAGTAATATATTCAAAGATTTCCATCAAAGTTTTAAAACAGCAAAACTTTGGTGAAATTAACAATACTCATAGACAACTAAAATATCAGTGAGAATTCTCCACTAACATAGAGGATAAGCAGTTTTTAATTAACAGCTCCTCACAGTGTTCACTTTTTGAAGACCCTTCTTCCTATACATTTCTTTGATCCCTGTTTTACCTGCTGCACAGATAGACAGGAGAGTTTTATCACCTATTTGTTAGATAGGTAGAAAAATGACTGAGAATAGCTGTATTCAACAAATTTAAAAATAATTTCATATTAAACAAAATGCTTTATATTCTTTTAATGTTCCTATATTAAAGCAATTTTAAGGCAATGACAATTGATATATATCATTTGTATTTGGTTTTTGATTATACAAAATATGCAAATGGAGTAGTTTATCTTTTTGTCTTGAGGATTTTTTCAAGTTTTAATTTATTTTTTGAGAATTTCATACAGTATGTTTTAGTAATATCACTTTGTTGCGCCAAACACTAACTAGGTTCTCCCTCAACTCCCTACCCACCAAACATGATAGTTTTCAATTTCTCTTCCATTTTGTAGCATGTTTGCTTAACCCCAAGGAAAACTTACAGCCTGAAACGGTGTTAAGAATTTTGGTGAGTTCATTTATTTGCATTGATTAGCATTGAACATTGTCATAGATACGTTGTTTTGAGGACCACAGACTGCATTGCCACTTAAGCATATTTGAAGAAATATTGGATTTGAACTTAATATTAACCCTAGTTATAAGATGGTTTTCAGTTGAAAACCCACAAGCATTACTTATTTCTTCTAGTTAAATTCCAGATTAACTTCATTTAAGGCCACAATAATTCAGCACTTATGGCCTAGCATTTTAGTAAAGATGCAAAGAACTTATGTGTTCAAGGAGTTAGCTCATTGCCTGGCACTTGGACAGAGTTATTAAGGTCTTATATCATCATCATCATCATCATCATCATCATCATCATCATCATCATCATCATACTCAGAAAAGAATAGGCATAGTGAGAGTTTCATAAGTATACTTAAAAGACTTCTTCTTTATATTACACTACTTAAAATTCACTTAAAATCTGATATTTGTAAAATTTACTTTTCCTTTTATTTGAGCTTTCAGTGTATTGTGTTCTTGTTTGTTTGTTTGTTTTGTTTTTCTGAGACCTAAAAATCTTTAGAGCTGCTTTTGAGGAACAATTTCTGTCTTTTTAAATGTTGCAGAAAACAAAACAATTTGAAAATTCCACCGCAACATTAACCTATATCTATCTGAAAAAAATGAGGAATGATAAACATTTTTATGATGAGCTGTTATTAAAAACCTCCTTACCAAAAAAGCCCAGGACCAGATGGTTTCAATGCAGAATTCTACCAGAACTTC
>LOEQ01013165.1:0-10471 GCA_001685075.1 Bramus lutescens | reverse complement strand
CACACACACACACACACACACACGTGGTTGGAGGTCACAGGGGTGGAGTTAGGAAAGACAGGAATAGAAATAGAGCTTTAGCATCCTGGGTTGGAGCAATCTGGGGACCTGATTTCCTGCCTCTTGCCATCAGGAATTCCTGAATGGAGAATTCCAGTAGTGGATGTTGAGGAAAGAATTAGAGGTCTGATCGGAAGTGACATAGCTGAATAATATAAGAAAGACTTCCATTGAAATAGCAGAGAGAAAGGCATATGCGTCATGTGGCTGCCGCTAGGTCATGAATGTCCTTCCAAGTAATTTGGTTCCTAGGTCTCCTTTTGGGTCTTTGCCTTCCCTTGTAGGTCAATGATAAGCAGGCCATCTTCTTTGCAGGTGGGGAGCTGCCAGACATTTCACGCTGGTATAGCCCTAGACTGATCCTGTGGGAATATCTAAGAAAAGCCCTTTCCTGTTGTGAGGAGGAGTCAGGTCCCTTTCAGAACCCATCTAGGGGTTCCACTCTATTACTATCAAGGGGAGGGTCAATTGTAGTAAATGCCAATGAAGAACAATGGGGGGATATTTTGTGTTTTTATATATATTAAGCATGTTTAGTCTTGTTAAGACTATTTTCAGTTGAAGATTAGGAGGTTAAGAAGTTGTGTCTTGCCTTTTTAACTGGGTTGCAAGCATTTGATATGCTTTTTAAATTATACCTTATCCCTGGTTATAGCAAGGGGTTTCTATATGGTGAGTAACTTCCCATGTAGAGCAGAGTGGTTTAAATCAGATGCTGATGAATGTGGGGGCATTATCAGTTTTGATTTTGTGGCAGGCCCCTAATGCTGAAAGCAGAGTGAATGTGTTTGGTATAAGTTTCCTTGAGCTTTCTCCAGTTTGGGCAGTGGCCCTTATGAAGTGGGAGCAAGTGCCTACTGCTAACAAAAGAGTATATTTGTCACCTGAATTGGGGTACATGGGTGACATCAATCTGCCAGAGGGCATTTGCCTTGAGGAATTGAGGATTAACCTCCATAACACATAGTGAGAATCATTAAACATGAGTGAAAACATGTGCTGGAGAAATACGGTGTGGCACGTTGAAATATTTGTCAAGCAGCGATGGTCACCGTGAGGTCTTCATTGTTTTCTTTTTTGTTTTCTTAATTTAGACATTTGGAAATCACGGCAGAGATATCTCACAGGAGTTGTCAGTCTTGGGAGGATGAGTGGAATGAGCAACTACCACTAGAAAGTGTCCACATTGATAATAAATGATCAAAAATTTATCTTTCTGTCACAAAAGGAATTTATAAGTCTTTCCATCACTCTGGAAGCTGAGAGATAAGGTAATTTAGCCTGGCTTAATCATAGCAATTTGATCACGTACGGTCTGTAAATCCCTAAAGAAATCAGAATAATCCCATATGCTCCGAAGATGAGTCTGGACTTGAGGCCATGCAGCCTCAAATGAGTCATAGGAAAGAAGATTGGGACAAATCCTTTTAAAATATAGGGCAGGGCATGCCAGCCATACCCTGTAACAGGTAGGAACCAAGGGATGCGGGANAACAGTAGGGACCAAGGGATGCGGGAAGAATGTGGCAGCCAGATCCAGCTTTGATATGTTCAATTGGCACCTCAATCTCTTGTCCCAGGTTTGAAACAGGTTAAGGACATTTGAAACTTGGTCCTGGTAGCTGTGGAAGGGTAGACTCAGATTAGGAACAGGGAAGGATTCTTCCTCCCTCTGGAATGAGCAGGTGAGGAAATAGACTGTTGACTGACGGTATTTATCTGGAGTCCCCACCACTGTGAGAGGTGGATTACATTGTTTGTAATCTCTACTGAAATCCACATTGTAGAAGAGGCAGTTAGCTGGTGTCAGCTAAACTATTGAGGGAGACTCATGCCTTTGAGTCCTAGCAAAAGCTGTAACTCACAGGGGTTCCTTATTTTTTTAACATATACTATAATCTAAGATTTGCAACTCTGAGTTTCTAATCTGAAAGATACTATGAGTTTGTGATTCTGCTGTAATATTGGGTCATGCCTACTAGATGCCCTTTATAAAATTGGGGCTAGGAAATATTTAGCTTATTAGCATTTCAATATAGTTATTATGACTTTAAAAAGAAAAATATGCAAATGTCTAAATATAGACTGATGCAGTAGACATGTGTTTATTTCTACATTTGTGCTTATAGTGAGATCAGTGAAAGAATTTGTTCCTCTTTATTTGAAGAATTATTAAATTGCTGAGAACTTTAAAGTTAAAATTATTTCTTACAAAGAGAGTCAAACAGCAATAACAACTCATGAAAATTGGTAAAACATAAAATTATACTATTAGTGAAAGATGTATATGAAATTGGTATTGAAGTTACAGAAAAATAAATGTGTTTATTTACTCTGGTTGGTCTTGGTAGAAGACCAAAATTAGATTTCATTAATAGCAGTCACCTTTTGTACTTTATGTATTTTAACTGGTGAGTTTGTTTTAGAGTACCAGGGATTGAAGCCAGGGTCACACACATCCTAGGCCTGCACCTATGACTGTGCCATGTTCTCAACCTATTTATAGATTTTAAAATAATATGAGTAGTATCTATCATAGATGGTGACATATGTTAGAGGTGAGGACTTGAATGACACTCATGACATATTTCACATGTAGGGAGAAATAATATTAATTATACTTAATGCTGTAATCACTACACATACATTTTGACTCTCTTGAAGAAAATACCAGTATACATGTGAGTGAGAAAGAGTATGTGCTTTGAAAGTGTGTATAGAGGTGCTCATGTTTGTGTATATGTGTGAAAGGCCAGCAGAGGTTATTGGCGTCTGCTTCATCATTTCCCTTCTTATTTCCTTGAAATGGAGTTGCTCACTGAACCTCAGGATAAGCTGACAAACAGCAAATCTCAGGGAGCTTCATGTCTCCTTTCCTTCACCACATTCCCACCAGAGATGGACCCACATGCATGCATGTGGTCATGCCTAATGTTTGATTTATGTGCTTAGGGTTCAAACTCAGGTCCTCAAGCTTGGAAAGCAAGAAATCAAGAATTTTACTCGTAGAATAATCTCTCTTGTACAAAAATTTGATATTACAGCAAAATTTATAATATTGGAAGAAGCATTGCCTTTCTAATAAAGAAGGCACAATAGCAAACATCCACATGCTACTTGTCCCAGGGAAACCAGAAACCAGAATTCCAAACACAACCAAACATCATCACAAAGTTGAAGTAAATTTCATTTAGCATAATTGCCAAAGATTTGTCTGCCCAATAGAAAGGTATTTTTTTTTCATAGATCCCCAAATTGCTGACTCAGGATTTGAGAATATAAAGATCTGTTTTGAGAAATGCATTAACATTTGGTTGTAGAAAGTAGTAGTGATTCATTTAAACTTTCAGATTAGTTTTTTGGTATGATAGTATTGAAATTCAGGTTGTGCTGTGGGCCCCTAGAAATTAATTGGAAACGTAGGTGGTGCGTTAGTTATGTTTGGGAGTTCAATATGATTTGAAAATCAAAGAAGCAGTATTAGAGATGCAGCCGTACAAAATAAAGATGGATGAAGTGATCATATATACATAAATATGTATATATATATAAATATGCATATATACACAAATGTACACACATAACCACACATCAATTCCTCATATGTGTGTGTGCACATATGTGTGTGATTCAGCACCAAATCTATTCATGCACACCTTCATCACGGTATTGCCATGATTTTTATCAGGTATTTTCGCTTTGATCAGCTAATGTCATTTTGCTTCCGAAAGAGGACTATAGTTATCACATCATTTTAATTTCACATTCAGTATAACAAAGCCTACACATATACTTTTTGTTTAGTACTGCATACCATTCTGTAGCTAGGTTATTTAATTCAAAGAGCTATCTCAACCCAGTTCCTGAGAAAGTTATTGACTGCTTAGATTTTCAGAAATGCATAGTCATTTTCTACTATTGCAAGTTGCAATTTATTTATTCAAAAACTATGGATGGAAAATATCTAGTGAAACTAGCATATGAATACTGAGTGTTTATCCTCTGATTCCTTGTTCTTAGTCCCCAAACAGCTTTGAGTTCATTATTTATGCAGCATTTATATTGCTTTCACTCTTAAACTCCCAGACTTGGTTTAAGAGCACCAAAGGATGTATATTGGTCATAGGCAAATAGCTATTTTCTATAAGAGCTTGGGTGCCTATGTGTTTTCATATTTGTGAGAGTGCTCGATGCAATTGCTATAAATATTTGGACTTCACTGTGGGGGGAAATTTATATAGGGTTACCTATCGACATAGAGATAAGTAAGAAAGAAAAGGATATATCAATTTCCCAGAAACATCAAATGCTGTAAGAGAGCAATAGAGGTGCAGCTGAACAATTGGGACATGCTGACCAGATATTCAATAAAATGTTCTTTGAAGTGTTTTTGTGAAGTTATTGTAAAGATTGCATTTACATGTTCAAGCGGTCAAACATGAAAATGTAATGCAGTATAAAGCAGAGTAGCTTCATGATGTAATAAGTGTCTTCCAGCAGTTGAAAACTTTAATGAAAGAATATCTTGTGTCTTGCAACTAAGAAGGAACTATCCTAGCTATCCTAACTATCTGCTCCTCTCCTAGCATTTTCAGCCCCAAGGTTGCATCCTACAACTTGTACTTCTTGAACTTTTCACTCTTGTCAGGACTGCCTTGGAATCCTTCTGTTACTTATTATATATACACACACACACAGTGTATATTATTTTTCACTGGGGAGCTAGAATTAATACAATTAATTTTGTCATTTTGAACAACTTATGCAAGATGAATAACAATTCCCTTTTCATAATGCAAAAAAATGTGGTTGAGGGGTTTCATAAATACCTTACAGCCAGATTTTCTGTAAGGTGTGTGTGTGTGTGTGTGTGTGTGTGTGTGTGCATATGCATGTGCACAGGTGTTTGCGTGAAGGACAAAGAATATGAGATGTTTCTCGCTATTGCTCTATGAATTTTCACAGATCTCTTGCTAAACCTGTAGCTAGTCTGGAGCCCAGCAAGACAAAGTGATCTTCTACTGTGTTGTGGTTGCATCTGCAGAAAACAACCCCCAGGTTTTTGAGAGGTACAAAGTCAGGTCCTCATGTTTGCATAATGAGCACATATTTACCTACAGTGTCATCTCATCTCTGCATCTATGTGATCTATCATTTTCATGATGTATTATGAAAGGACCATGAAGTAGAAAATTTAGATGACTGCATTACATTTTCATGTTTGACCGCTTGAATTTTGTGCATTCTAAAGATGATTTCATTGAATTTGAAAATATGAAGATTGCTACCCAATTAAATTTCTACATGTATATGTTTCTAAAGAACCTAATTGATATTTTATGATACTGTCCTGAATGACTAGGGACACTCACAGACACAATCAGTATATTCTTTCCATCCGAAAATTTGTTAATAACCCTTTTTATTAATAAATTTATTAATATCTAATTTTAAATAGTGAACTGACCATGACAACTCATTCTTGATTACCATTTGGTTATGAGTTAGTTCTTCAGCTGGTATTACATTTCTTTTAAATAGTTATACCACCTTTGTAATATTATCTTGCTTTTAAATGTTAGCCATCTATAAAATATTGTCATGCAAGTGTCAGCAAACACATTTACGTAAAGACACAAAATAATTTATTTGCCTGGAAATCCATCCAGGCCTGGCAACTAAAGATTTGAAGCAGATGGTGCTGTGATAATTTATCCAGCATGTAGAAATCATGGTCTGCATGTGGAAGCTTTGCACAGATGCCTAAGTTGGGATGTGCATGATCACACAGCACCTGTGCATTCAAAGAATGGCAGTGCCTTCTGTGAGGAAAGACAGCTAAATGGCAAATCTTTCTTAGTCATATTTAGCCACGGTGCTTTTGTGCAAGGGTAAAACATCCCCTAGTGAATATGTGCATTGTATTTAGTGTGTTCAATAATTAAAGGTAAACCAATAGTCAGAGAAAACTTGGTCGAATGGATCAATTGCTAATTTATGCATTTTAATAAAAGGAGCTAAAGATGCTGTTTGTTTAAAGGGAACTAAAACCAGCTTTCCAGATTGCAACACAATTCTGAGTTCCAACTGCAGACCTCTCTACCTTATCAGGAGAAAAAAACTGTCTTTTTATTTGGAGAAAATATTGTTTCAAGTGTAAAATAAATGCTGATATCAAGATTTATGAATTTTGGAGCTGTATCAATTCTCCATGAAATATAGGTTGCAGATTAACAGATAAGAGGGGCCATTCAGAACAAAAAGTTTTTATTCTTAGGCACAAGGCTAGTCAGACTTGCTATGTAAAGGACTTTGAGATAATATAAACAGAGAGCTAGTGACTTAGAATGTTGAGTGATGGTTCCCGAGGAAGGCCGATAAATCACTTGACATAATATGAAAGCAAATAACTAGCAGAGGCACTGGACATAAGGAGTTTCGGGTGCTTTAACACTAAAATATATAAATCTTACTCTGAATATAAACCTTGAGTTTCTCTGGTTCAAGTATGCAGAACTTAAAGCTCGCAATACCTTCAAGGCTCAATTGCTTACACTTACACTTGGTCCATATTTTTTAAGTCTCATACACGACTATCCACACAGCACACCTTTCAAAATATGTATTCTAATCACCCATCTTCCTCCCCAAAACTCCTCCCAGATCCTCCCTCCCTAACCACTACCTGCCTCCATGCCCTTTGTTTCACTTTTTTTTAAAAAAGAACAAAGAAATATAACATAAAGTGTATATATAGACACTCACATACACACTCCACACATACATTAAAAACAACAACAACTGGGAAGAAGAGATATGACACTTGATCTAAACCAAAATGCTGCATAACTATCTCCCTGGGAAGGGAGTATGGAATAGATTATGGGGGTGAACTGGGCACAGGTTGGGAAGTGAACAGGAAGGATCAGGTGGGAGCAGGATGGGGGGAAACTTCTGGGAAAGACAACGGCAATAGGGGCAGCCATTGCAAAGGTGAGACCGATACCTAATGCCATGGAAACATCTTGCAATTTTTGAGGGTGACCTTATCAACAACTTCTAGAAATGGAGTTATGGGCATGGACTATCATCTTCTACAACCAGACAAAGCCTCCAGTAGAGGGACTGTGTCACTAACCCAGCAACAAAACCTTTGACCTAAAATTTGCCCTGCCTGTAAGAAGTGGTGCCATAAATGTGACACAGAAATTGGGGGACTAGCCAACCAATGACTGGCTGAGCTTGAGACTGTGCCACAAGGGGGAGTACGGCTTGGTTCCTGATACTGCCTGGAGGGCCAGAAACCAAAGACAAAATAGTTCAGAGACCTAGGATAAAAACCAAACACAGAAACAAAACATACAAACAAAAAATCAATGACATGATTCTCAATGATGGTCTGCTATACTGGAAGACCGGAGCCTAGCATATTCTTAAGCAGAGAGGCTTCATACAGCAACTGATGGGAACAGATGCAGAGGCTCACAGCCAAACATTAGGCAGAGCTCAGGAAATCCTAAAAAAGGGAGGAGGAAGGAATGTTTGAGCCAGAGGGGTCAAAGACATTACAAGAACAAAGCCTAAGGAATCAACTAAGAGGGGTTCATAGGGGGTCACAGAAACTGGAGCCACAATCAGGGAGCCTATATGGGACTGATCTAGGCAACTGCATATATGTAATGGTTGTATAGCTTGGTGTTCTTGCAGGCCTCTTAACACTGGGAGTGGGTTTTGTCTCTGACTCTTTTGCCTGCACTTAGGAATCTTCCTCTTAGTGGATTGCTTCATTCATCCTTAATACGAGGGCTTGTGACTCCTCTTACTGTACTTCCTTTGCCATATTTGATTGATATCCCTAGGAGGCCTGCTCTTTTCTGAAGGGAAGTGGAGGTGTGGATCTGGGAGAGAGCAGAGTTAGGGGGAGAATGTATTGATGTTTCATTTGTATTTTAATAAATAAAGCTGGCCTGAAGATCAGAAAGTAAAACAGCTGATCTGGCCAGCCTTACAGACCAGACAGTGGTGACACACACCTTTTTTTAATCCCAGTAGCCACACTAGTTGCCATAGAAACCAGGTGGCATGCCTTTAATCCCAACATTAGAGAGGAATATAAAATGGGAGGAGACAGGTTGCAGGCTCAATCTCATTCTAAGGATTTCTGGAGGCAGGATCACCATTTTCAGACTGAGGAAGAGGTAAGTGCAAATGACTGACTCTTCCTTTCCCGACCTTCGGTTTGAACCCCAGTATCTGTCTCTGATATTTTATTAATTGTGCTACAGGAGAAGGTACATGACAGGAATGGAGGGAGAGGAAGGAAGCTGGGGTAGGGTTGTAATAAATGACAAAATAATAAATGAATTAACTAATTTAAACAACAAAAGCAAACAAACAAAAACAGTATGGTATTTTGAATGAGAATGGCTCCCATAGACTCATACATTTGCATGCATTATCCCCAGTTGTTGAAAGATTCTTAAGCATGGCCTCCATGGAAAAGGTGTGTTCTTGATGGAGTAGTTGTGTCTATAGGGATTTTTAGTTTCAAAACCCTGTGCCAGACCCAGTGTCTATCTCTCTACTTGTCTGCTTATTGATAAACTTTGTACTTCATTCTGATGCCATTCTAAAAAATGGAAAATGTAAGAATTTTGATTATGTTATTTTTTTCTGATAACCATCCTCATCAACTTAGACCATGAAACTCAGTAAGGACAAGTTCAACAGAACTGCCACATACGGACTGCCCATGCTGCCTCAGCATTGCAAAAGTAAAAAAAAAAAAAGTAAAAAGCTTTTTCTGGTGGTATAAGAATTTCTCTCCAGGAGTGATATAAACAATGTCTACCTGCATCCCTGTAATGTCCCTATGACAAACCACAGTATGATTTTATGGAATTACAACTTGGGGAACCAATGGTTGCATCAGGCTCACTTACTGCACATGGGTGAGGAACTCTGGGTATGAGCATAAGCGACCTTCACAGGCTCCATCTGGAACTCTGCACCCAGCCTGGACAGATGGCTCTCCATGGCCACTCAGATCCTGTCTCCACTAACTTTCCCCACCTGGTATACACTAGCCTCTTCCTGAAACCACTGAGCCTTCTAGCAATAAGGGTGAGTTTCATACAAATGGCTGAGAGAAGTGGCTGTATACTCAAGTGAGGGTCCAGTGTCCCTCCCTATGCCTCCTTTTAGAATGAAATGCTAGCACTCAACATTTTTGATTGGACTTTTGTAAGAAGGCATAGTTGATCTCATGAAGATGGCAATGGCTTTGCTAAAACGACCAGATTGTGCAACCCCTGGATTGAGCGCATTTATATTAGGAGTTTTAATATTCAAATTCTTGTGTTAAGTATTAGGGCTAAAGTTTTAATAAAACCCCATGTCAGTCTCAGAAGAGCACTTTGTCCTGAAGCTATCCCATAGTTGTAAACACAACAGGAGGTTAGGAGTTCATCACTTTATGACATTCCTGACTCAAGGTAATAGAGTGTTTCACCTATAAAGCAGGATTCCTATGAAATAGCCTTAGCCAGTCAGCCCAGAAAGGAATGTTTGCAGAGATAACCTATCTCCCAAAGTAATCTGTCCTGCCTGAAGCAGACAACTCAAGGAAACAGAGACTTCAGAATAAACAACAGATTCACCCCACCCCTACTTGCTTGTGGCTGCAAACAGTAGCCCATCACCCTACCCAGAAAAGAGTCACAGCCACCTTTCCCCACGGGGGACTTTCTCTCCTTCTCTGTTTAAAGTAAACAGTTCAATCTGCTGAAGCCAGACTCCCGTCTTTTTCTTCCTTCTGTCTCTCTACGATGCCTGAAAATACAACACAAGGCATGATGTCCTGACTGCTACTTTTCACATAGGATGGTGCACCACGCTGTCTTTTCTTCTGAATCAGAAGGATGAGTGCCAGACTTCCTCCATCTGAGTTTCTCTTCTTAAGCTATGTGTGCTGCCAGAGGATTTTTAAGTTCAAGCTTGGTGTGGTGATGTAGGACCAGGCTTTTGAGTTTTAGACTATGCTCCTTTTCCTGGTAATCCTAAAAGATAAAAATAAGTCCCTTATTCCTTGGAATTTAAATTACCATATGTTATGGTTTTGACTCTTTAAGAGGCAAGCCACGCCCACTCCCAGTGACCCTGCCTGCCTCCCTGCCATTTTAAATCTCTGTTCTGCTCTCTCTTGGCACGCGTGTCTCTCTTCTTTCTTCCTTCTCTCCCCTTCTCTCTTTCCCCTCCCCCTCTTTAAGTAATAAATATCCAATTCTATTCCATACAATGTGTCTGCTCACATGTCTCCCACCCACCGCCCATGCGCTTGCCACTGGGACTCTGCACCTTCTGGGACTGCTCACCCCCGCCAGCATGGCGAGATGGCTGCAAGCTGCCTGGG
>LOEQ01013164.1:0-10125 GCA_001685075.1 Bramus lutescens | reverse complement strand
TTTGTGGGTTAATATCCGGGTCTTCTATTCGATTCCATTGGTCGACTTCTCTTTTTTTCTGCCAGTGCCACGCTGTTTTCCTTATTGTAGCTCTGTAATAGAGTTTGAAGTCAGGGACATAATTTTTAAATATTACAAATATCTCCAGAAAATAATCTGGCTGTGTTTTATAAGTTATATTAGATGCTACGGCTTGAACCCATGGCCTTGGGCATGCTAGGTAAGCATGCTACAACTAAGCTATATCCTCAGCACTGTAATATTTTTACACATTAATATTATCTAACATATCTATTTCATGATGCTTTCATTGGATGGCATGCTGATGTTAGAAACCAATTTCTATTTTTCAGGCTTACTTATTCTCTATTCATCTAACAATGTGAAGAAGATTGGGTGTGTCATTGAAAGTATAAAATTTAGATTCAGAGAATATCTTTCATGGATGAAATCATAGTCTTCTGCTAAAGGATAAAAGAATGATTCTATTCTCTTCCACCAAAATTAAAATGACAACACATGGAGATCATATTTTTCTTTTTTAAAAATATTGTGTTTAATTTTTCCAAGTGTGTGTGTGTATGTGTGTGTGTGTGTGTGTGTGTGTGTGTACCAATGTGCCCATGAGTGCAGTACCTGTAAAGGGTACCAATCCCTTGGCTGGAGCTAACAGAAAATCAGTTGGGTAATTTTGAGCCTTTCAGCTTAGATATTGGGAACAGAACCAAGGTCCTTCACAATAGCAGCCCATATTTTTAGTTGCTGAGCTATCTCTCTAGTCCTATGTCATACTTTTGAAATGTTTTGTGTTTTATTTCCATCATGTCCCATAATTAACAACACTAGAGAAAATCTCTTGTGCTGTGTTCTATCAGATTTTGATTTTAATTACTGAGGTATTTAATGTCATCATGGAACAAAAAAAGAAGCATGTGACAAGCTAATATGGTTTTGTGTCTCAAGGCAGATCAAACAGAGACCAATGTAACAGTAGTTTTAGAGGCCAACAATCAAAGAGTAACAAACACAAGAATGAATGGATTCATATTCAGCAGGATTCAGTCATTAATTCAGAAAGTTTACTGTATATCTTATGTACAGAACTGGACTGTGGCCATTCCAGTGACATCACTGTATACACAGAGCAGTTAGGAAGAGAGAAGAAGTTAGCGGAATGATTCCAAATAAATCACAGTATTCCTGGGGATGTGTACAGTAGTAGCAATGAAAAAGATGAGCAAGAAGAAGAAGAAAAGAAAAAAGAAACGGTAATAACCAATTACTTCCCAGACTTTCAGGTGAACCTTTGAGGTTCCCTCCAGGATCTTTTAACTCGGTGGTTCTCGATCTTCCGAGTGTTGCGACCCTTTAATATAGTTCCTCATGCGGTGGTGATCCCTGATTTATTTAGTGATTTACCTAAGCACTACTTTTGCTGCCTACTTGTCAAGTATGGCCTCCCTTGCTACTGGAACAGACTGAACTGGAGAAAGGGCTGAAATAATGAGCCAGTGCCCTCCTGGCGATCATGTGTACTTTTAAAAAATCTCACTTGCTTGTGTACTCCAGATTTTAAAATGTTAAATGAGAAACAAACTGGATCCAGCACCAAAGCCTTTGAGGAGCTGTCCTGGCTTTGATCCACTGGTGACATCTCTTCTCTTCCACTCTCATTGGTACCTTCCAGAAAGATTGCCACCTTGTGTGCGTCTGCACGTGTGTGTATGTGCCAGAATGGAGAACTGTGATGATGTTAGCCATGTCCCTCTCCTTCCATACAAATCATATTAGTCTGTTGTTTAAGGAGTGTCATAGATTTTAGAAACAGTGCATAATAATCAGTCTATCAACTTTATTTGTTCCCAAGCAAACCACACTATTTCAAGGAAACATTAGAACTGGTTCTCATTCCATGGGGTGGATTATTTATAGATCTTAAGAAATTCTTTTTTTTCAAAATATGCACAGTTAATTAAAATAGGAACATTTCCACATAAACACATATTAATAGGCTCAAAGGTTTTACAGAGAAAGAAGTCCATTTCACTCTTTGCTTTCTATAATTTTGCAATCTTTGGTTCTGTTACATTTATTGATGTTGCACTTGGTGTGTGGAATATAGCCTAAGGAAACTGTCCTCTAGGCTAAACTCAGAGGGAAATGGAAGGAGCACCTTGACAAAGCTGAAAGCAGCAGGGAATGTACATGGAATGACATCATCAGAAGGGAGCAGTAGAAACAACTGAGCTTTCCTATGCTATGAAAACATCGTTACAGCCATCCCTTGTGGATGACTCTTCCGCTCCTCTCCAGAGTCTGCTCCTGAGAAGTGTGGACAGGGCTGAAAGGCCTACAGCCCTGACACCAGTTAGACTAAAAGTAGATTGAGGCTTGTGACCACCTAGAATGCTGTAGTTTCCACATTTGACAGGGAAAGCTTCAAAAAGAAAGTTCAAAATAACCATTAGCATGCACTGCCATGTGAATCTGACTACCCAGACTTCCAGGTGAACCTTTGAGGTTCCCTCCAGGATCTTTTAACTCAGTGATTCTCGATCTTCCTAGTGTTGCAACCCTTTAATATAGTTCCTCATACTGTGGTGATTCCCTAAGTATAAAATTATTTTTGTTGCTAGTTCATAACTGTAAGTTTACTAATGTTATAAATCATAATGTAAATATCTGATATTCAGGATGTATTTTCAATGTTAAAGTTGAACATAATTAAACCATAACGATTAATCAGAAAACAATATGTAATATATTATGAATTTTTATTTCTAATTACAAATAAATGAAATTTTTCTTGAAGCATAGTATAATGTTGGGAGCATAGCACTGAGATTCTTTAGCCCACAGATCATCAGAGCAACCAGGAATGTTAAGCAAACAGGATTGTGTTTTCAATGGGAAAGATGAAAAACCTGTTCTTGCGTCCAGAAAGCTGGGAATTGGAAGTGATTAACAGCCAGCTGAACTGTGTTATCTGCTGAGCCAGACCATCTGTTGAGGTAGCTAGTCAATGGCCATGACAGCCAGAGGCTCATCCAAACTTCCACAACCAGGACCATAGGTGGCTAATAGCCCAAATGAACTCTGTGCTTTCTATGTGACCAAGACCAGGCCAGACTCTTAGGCTTTAAGCTAGTCAAATTGCCTGTGTCTAGAACCCATCTTCTTGGAAGAAATGACATATGTATGCCCTGACTTTAGTTTCAATGTAAATACACTTCTCTGTGCAACAAAGATTGTATTACACCAGGATATGTTTTTCCAAATTACACTAGGCTTAAATGCACTGGGAATAAATTGTCTGTTATTAGACTGCCTTACCAAGGTTGACAACATAAATCTGATTGGGTTTTCATTCTTATGTCTTTGTGTCGTTGGCTTCTCTGTATGACACCTGCAGGTCCCTCTCAGAATAGCATGGCTAAGAGTCTCACTATAACAACAGTAAATTATATTGTTATGTTTTGCAACACTCTGAGTAAAAAGCCAAGGTTAGTGAGACGGTTGAGATTGCTTCTTTCTCACTAGATCAGAAAATCTCCAGGCAGCCATTGCAAAAGCACACAGAAGATTATGTTTCACAGCAAGTTTATTCCTGTATTTAGATTTGATAAGCAATGATATGGAAACCCTGTTTAGCAAAGATAAGTTGTTGGAAATGGAAGAATGCACAACAGAGTCTCAGACAGAACAGTATATAACTATAAACACCTTATCCAGACTGGCAACTGACATTATAGAGAAACCAGTTCTTCATACATCGCTGTTAACAAGTTCAACACACAACTTTGGACTGTCTCAGGAACATCTTCAACTTTGACTGTGAGTGGGCTTTTGGAAAGCATTTGAAGTGATGAAATTTTTCATGTGCAAGTATTTTGTCACAGAAATTGTCATCATAATTCTTTTGTCTGCTTCAATGTCATATTCTTTAAAGAAAGCAAATAAAGTAGACAACATACAAATCTTACTTTCATCCGTATTTTTGTCAAAGCTGAAGTTTCTTTTTTCAATATTTTTAAAAAGAAAACAAGCTACGTTTTTCCATTTTACTTACCAATCCCAGTTTCCACTCCTTCCCCTCCTCCCATTCCCTCCACCCTCCCCCTATCCCACCCCCAATCCACTCCTCAGAAAGAGTAAGGAACATTGCTTTGGGGAAGATCCAAGGCCCTTCTTACTACATGTAGGTTGAGCAAGGTATCCATCCGAAGAGAATGGGTTTCCCAAAAGCCAGTACAGGGAGTAGGGATAAATTCTGGTGCCACTGCCAGTGGCCACGCAGTCTGCCGCAGCCATACAACTGTCACCCATTTTCAGAGTACCTAGCTTGGTCCTATGCTGGTTCCTTCCCTGTTCTGCTGGAGTTGGTGAGCTCCCATTAGCTCAGGTAAATGAGTTCAGTGGGTGAACCCATCATGGTCTTAACCCTTTCCTCATATTCTCACTCTTCCCACTCTTCAACTGGACTTTGGGGGCTCAGCCCTGTGCTCCGCTGTATGTCTCTGCCTTGTTTCCATAAGTTGCTGTCTGAAGGTTTGATGGTGACATATAAGATATTCATTATCCTGACTACAGGGCCAGGTCAGTTTGAGCACCCTCTCCTCTATTGCTTAGGGTCTTAGCTGGGGTCATCCTTGTGGATTCCCAGCTAAGCCTAGTGCCAGGTATTTTGCTAACCCCGTAATGGCTCCCTCAATCAAAATCACTTTTTTTCTTGCTCTCATCTCTGTCCTTCCTCCATCTCAACTCTCCCTTTCCCTCAAGTTCTCCTCCCCCTCCCCTTCTCCCCTCCCTTCTCCCCCCACCCCCATGCTCCCAATTTTGGCAGGTAATCTTGTCTATTTCTGCTTTCCTGGTGGATCTATATATGCTTTCCTTAGGCTTCACCTTGTTACTTAGTTTATCTAAGGTCATGGACTATGTAGCCTTGTTATCCTTTGCTTTACAGCTAGTATCCACTTATGAGGGAGTACATATAATGTTCATCTTTCTGGGTCTGGGTTACTTCACTCAGGTTGCTTTTTTTCTAGTTCCATCCATTTGCATGCAAATTTCCAGATGCCTTATTTTCTGCTAAGTAATACATTGTGTGAATGTACCACACCTTCTTTGTCCATTCTTTAGTTATTTCCAGGTTCTGACTATTACAAATAATGCTGCTAGGACCATAGTTGAACAAATATCTTTGTAATATGATTGAGCATCTTTGGGTACATGCCCAAGAGTGGTATTGTTGGGTCCTGAGGTAGGTTGATTCCTAATTTTTTGAGAAACTGCCATGCTGATTTCCAGAGTAGTTGTACAAGTTTCCACTCCCACCAGCAATGGATAAGTGTTCCCTTTACTCCACATCCTCTCCAGAATAAGCTATCATTGGTGTTTTTGATGTTAGCCATTCTGACTGATGTAATATGGTATCTCAGAGTTGTTTTGATTTGTGTTTCTCTGATGGCTAAGGATGTTGAACATTTCTTTAAGTGTCTTTTGATCATTTGAGATTCTTCTGCTGAGAAGTCTCTGTTTAGTTCTGTATACCACTTTTTAATTGGATTATTTGGAATTTTGATGTCAAATTTCTTTATATATTTTGGAGATCAGTCCTTTGTCAGATGTGGGGTTGGTGAAGATCTCTTCCCATCCAGTAGGATGTCTTTTGTCTTATTGATTGTGTCTTTTCCTTAACAGAAGCGTTTCAGTTTCAGGAGGTTCCATATACTGATTGTTGCTCTCAGTGTCTATGCTAATTGTTTTATATTTAGTTAGTGGTCTCCTTTGCCCAGGCATTTTTGGCTACTTTCCAGTTTCTCTTCTATCAAATTCAGAGTGTTCAGATTTATATTGATGTCTTGAATCCACTTGGACTTGAGTTTTGTGCATGGGGATAGATATGGATCTATTTGCATTTTTCTACATGTTGACATCTAGTTATGCCAGCACCATTTGTTAAAGATTATTTCTTTTTTATTGTATAATATTAGCTTCTTTGTCAAAAGTCAAATGTTCATAGGTGTATCAATTAATATCTGGGTCTTTGATTCAATTCTATAGGTCAGCCTGTCTGTTTTTATGCCAATGCCAAGCTGTTTTCATTGTCGTTGCTCTATAATAGAGCTTGATTTCAGGGATTGTGGTGCCTCTAGAGGTTCCTTTATTGTACAGGATTGTTTAGGCTCTCCTTGGTTTTTTGATTTTCCATATGAAGTTTTTCATTGTTCTTTCAAGATCTGTGAATAATTGTATTAAGATTTTGATGGAAATTGCATTGAATCTATCACTGTTCGTGAGTGAGATTGGTCTGTAATTCCCTTTCTTGGTTGAGTCTTTGTGTGGTTTTGGTATTAGGGTAACTGTAGCCTCATAAAGAGTTTGACAATGTTCCTTCTGTTTTGTTAATTTGGATGTTCTCTTTCTGCCTTTTTATTTGTTTGGCTAAGGGCTTGTCTACCTTGTTGATTTTCTTAAAGAACCAGCTCTTTGTTTCATTGATTCTTTGTGTTGTTTTCTTTGTTTCTACTTTATTGATTTCAGCCCTCAATTTCATTATTTACTGTCATCTACTCCTTCTGGCTGAGTCTGCTTCTTTTTGTTCTAGAGCTTTCAGTTGTGCTGTTAAGTCACTAATGTGAGATTTCTCCACATACTTTATGTAAGCACATAGTGCTATGAATTTACTCTTAGCTCTGCTTTCATAGTGTCCCATAGGGTTGGGTATGTTTTGCCTTCATTTCCATTGAATTCTAGGAAGTCTTTATTTCATCCTTTATTTCTTCTTCCTTGACCTGGGGTGGTTTAATTGAGCACTGTTCAGGTTCCACCAGTGTAACATGAGGGTCTGATTTGTTGAGGTTTCTGTCCTGCCCAGTTCCCACAGCTGGTAAGCCCCAAAGAAAATCATGAAGAGAGTCTGCATTAATTATAATCTTATTGGCCCATTAGCTCAGGCTTCTTATTAGCTCTTATAACTTATGTTAGCCCATTATTCTAGTCTATGTTACCCACATGGCTCAGTACCTTTATCAGTGAGGTAGGTCACATCATGCTTCTTCCATGGTCTGGGCAGGACTATGGAAAGAGCTTACTTTTTCCCAGGATACTCCTGTTCTCATTGCCCCACCTCTACTTCCTGTCTGGCTAATGGTCAATCAGCATTTATTTAAAATATAATTTACAGAATATAGAACTCTCCCACACCACATGAGTTTGTAGACTTTCTTTGATTAGTGTTGTTGTTAAATTCTAACTTTAAACCATGATGATCCATTAAGATACAGGGGTTATTCTTTTTTTTTTGTATCTCTTGATGCTTTCTTTGCTATTGAGTATGTGATCAATTTTTGAGAAGATTCCATGAGGTACTGAGAAGATAGTATATTATTTTTTGTGTTTGGGTGGAATGTTTTATATATGTCTGTTAGGTACATTTGAGTAATGACATCTGTTAGTTCTCTTATTCCTCTGTTAAGTTTTTTTTCTGTTTGACCTGTCCACTGTGGAGAATGGGGTGTTGAAGTCTCATACTATTAGTATGTGGGGTTTTATGTGCAATTTAAGCTTTAATAATGTTTCTTTTACATATGTGGGTGCTCTTGTATTTGGGGGCATAATTTTTCAGGATTGAGACTTCATCTTGATGAATTGTTCTTGTTATGAGTAAAAAGTATCCTTCTCCATCTCTTCTGATTGAATTTAATTTGAAATCTATTTTGTTAGATATTAGGAGAACTATACCCACTTGTTTCTTAGGTCCATTTGATTGGAAAATCTTTTCCCAACCCTTTACTCTGAAGTAATGTCTGTTTTTGAGGTTAAGATGTATTTCTTTTATACAGCAGAAGGATGGATCCTGCTTTCATACCAATTCTATTATATGCTGTGTCTTCTTATTGGTGAATTGAGTCCATTGATATTAAGAGGTATTAATGACCAGTGATTGTTAATTCCTGTTATTTTTTGGTGGTAGTGTTTGTGTGTTTCCCTTCTTTGGGATTCACTGTTTTGAGGTCATCTGTTGCCTATGTTTTTGTGGATGCAGTTAGGTTCCTCAGGTTGGAGTTTTTCTTCTAGTACTTTCTGTAGAGCTGGATTTGTGGACAAGTATTGTTTAAATCTGGTTTTCTCATGAAATATCTTGTTTCTCCAACAATGGTGATTGAAATCTTTGTTAGGTATAGTAATCTGGACTTTCATCCATGGTCTCTTAGTTTCTTAGTCTCTTAGCACATCTGCCCAGGACCTTCTGGCTTTCATGATTTCCATCGAGAAGTTGGGTTTAGTAATTCTGATAGATCTGTCTTCATATGTTACCTGACCTATGTTATATGGAATGTTTAGATCTTTTCAGATGAATTGAAACTTGCTATATTTGGTTCTCACAGTGATAAATTTAACTCATTTAAGAAGGCAAAGATGTTAACCAATTGTCTTCTTCAAATCACCTATATCTCTGAAAAGTGTTTCTGCTGTGGTCTTGCTTTCTGATTAAAAAAATGTTTTGTGTTCATCATGAAGCTCAAAAAGCACATCTTAAAACTTTTCTTCTTGACAACCATCTCACTTCAGTGTGAAGTAACATAGCTTTGTTCATGCATCCAACCCACAGCACAGTTCAGAAAGCAGTTGGTGATTTAAAGTGCTTGCCTTTACAAAATAATAGAACTTATGATGCTTTTCATTACTTCTTGTAGCTATTGCTTAATCATTTTGGCTCTTTGAAGCAGGGTTTCTCTGTGTAACAGCCCTGGCTGTCCTGGAATTTGCTTTGTATACTCTTGAACTTGCTGAGAACCACTTTGTCTCTGCTCCCAAGTGCTGGGATTAAAGGTGTATGCCACCATGCTTGGCCACATGTCATGCAACTCTTGAGGCAGCATCTTTATTATTAATATTTGGCAATGAACCATACAATGGGTTCTGCTGACTTTGGATGACTCATTCAGTACAAAATGCTGAAATCCACAGCTGGAGAACCATATGTACAAACACTACAAATCTTTTCCCAAGAGAACTTCTGTTCTTTCAGGGATGAACCATTTGTATCAAATACTTCATGTGCAGTAGGTATCATTTCAAGAGGTTTGGACAAAAAGAAACTCATCTTTAAAGTTGCCATTATTGATATAGTTGACACAAACCAGTAATGGTGAAGAGTTTGAAAAATCTATAGAATTGTTAAGCTGATATTACATATTAGAAGTAGAGTAGATACAATTCCCTGGATTATCTGATCAAGTATATCAGCAGACATGTCATATATTATGTGGACAGAGTTGTTAGATAAGGAAACTACACTCGATTGCATAGAAAATTGTCTCCAATCATAGCATGAACATTGCCTTTGGCTGCTATCAACAGTACATTCTCAGCAAAGGTGCAAGGTTTCATAGCTCTGGCAGTTTTGTGTGCCACCAGACATGAAGCTGCGATGTGACTACATTTGGTTTGTGGTACTTGTCACCAGTGTCAAGTCTGTCTTTCCTGAGTCTATCAGCTTTGCTTCTATGATAGTTGGTATATTTAATGGCAAAACTCTGAAGCTTTATATCAAAAAGGCATTTTAGTTTGTTCAGCTACATAGGTTATGTAAAAACCATATTGTGAAGAAAATCCTCACTGTATTTCCTTTTCTTATCGTTCTACATGTTCTATTATCATGGGATGGTTTTCTAGTAAAAGTAATATTAAACAATAACTTTAATAATACAAAATATGATGTATGGCATAGTTCATTGAAGTTTCCTATGATTTTATTATTTTGTACTTTTTAGCATACCTATTAATATCACAAGGGGGCAATAGTCACATAAACCACAGCAGACTATAAAAAGATCAGAATTGACCTCATCCCAGCTTGCATTCAGGCACCTCCTCCCTTCCCTTCATCAGGGCAAAAGATCGCCCAGCTCAGCCTGTTTGGGTGCAGGATGGCGGTGAGTTCTACCAGGCAGGAGTCCCTTTGTTTCAATAGCCTGCCAGACCCTTTGTCTGCAGGGTCCCCTGGCCAGGAAGGGGCACTGATCCTGCAGCAGAACATCCATCAGTGGGGTGAGTTGCATTCTGGACCCGTGGAAAAGGACATCAATAGCCTGCCGGCAGCAAGGTAAGCCTGTTGTC
>LOEQ01013162.1:38126-57585 GCA_001685075.1 Bramus lutescens | reverse complement strand
AACTCTAAAGTATATACGTGCCACACCTTCTTTATCCATTCTTCTATTGAGGGGTGCCTAGGTTGTTTCCAGGTTCTGGCTATTACAAATAGTGCTGCTATGAACATAGCTGAACAAATGCTTTTGTAGTATGATTGGGCATCTCTTGGGAATATTCCCAAGAGTGGAATTGCTGGATCCTGATGTAGGTTGACTTCCAGGTTCCTGAGAAACTGCCACACTGATTTCCAGCTTAGGTACCTCTACTTTTTTCAGATTCTTTATTTTAGGTAACATTACGTGCTTTAAAAAAGAAATACATACTGTCAAGATAATCACGGGGAAGAAAAGGAAGATATGATTTTAGGTAGAGTCATAGAAGATAGTTGAAACTTATAATCAGGCATTTATGGTACTTATGATTCCTCTATGTTGTTTCTTCTCTAATGCCATGCATTATTCCACCAAAGGTTTCAGAAATCAATAGCCCTGCTTGTCACCCCCCCAAAAAATGAATCACTGCATTAGCCTTCTTGACCTCAACTCATCAAAGAATTCCTGGGAACTGTACATAAGATTTTCTTAATTGTATATGGATATTTATTTCTAATGTTTAAAACAATTTAAGAATACTCACAGTGATTATAATTTGTTTTGTATATAAACAAATGCAATAAAGATAACAAAACACTAATCCTTCTAGAATAATGTCTCTGGAAACATGAATATATATATATATATATATGTGTGTGTGTGTGTGTGTGTGTATGTATGTATGTGTATATATATGTGTGTGTATATATGGATGTATATATATGTGTGTGCGTATATGTGTGTGTATATATGTGTGTGTGTGTGTGTGTGTGTATTCCCCATAGACCACTGTACTCTTAAACAGAAAAGAGGCCCCGAAGAAAGAACAAAGCCCATGGGTTGTTGGCTTTTGGTTACACAATTAAAAAACACTAACCCTTGTTCAAGTGTCACAAGGACTTTAGGCTGGGTCACAGGCAAGTGTCCTGGAAATCCCTTGGTCTCTATCCCTATTCTACCATTTGTTTGGTAGAGGTCTGAGAAAACAACTCACTGATATAGTCAGGAAGCACATTTCACATCTGGTAGCTACAGGTTTCTGAGAATCTCTGTCCTACGTCAAACCTATGAGATAGTTTCAGGAAACGTGGAGAAGACTGCGATGAAGCAAGAAAACACTGGCTTTTTGTATATCACTCTCAAGTTGACATGTTGCTGGAAACAAACAGTATTCAGGGTCAAAATAAGGTTTAAGAAATCACACGAGCTATGTGCCACTAGAAAAGGAAAGCCTCTGGGACTGTCTCCTTTCTCTCTATTTGTGCTGTGTCCAAGCAACCCCCAGCCTATGGAGAACTGGCATTTTACTCTTCCCACTTCCCAGAGGCAACCACTGGTGTTATCACCATGGAAACTGTTGACCACTTAACCTTTGTTCAGTTCTGTTTGCTTATTTATATCTTGTTCTAATTCATAAAGAATTTGTGGTGCCCCAAGGGAGCATTGTGATAAACACTGGCTTCTTAGTGTGTACATGCTCACACGCAGTGGGTAGAAAGATGCTGAAGAAAGGGCCTTCTGATGCATGGATATGGGGACAATTCAGGATATTGAGACAGCTCTGGCTACTGGGGACACTCCGGGATATCCAGGCAGTTCTGGTAGTAGCTACATGATGGCTCCCAGTCTCTTGACTTTTGTCCTTTACTTTTTACTCTGTCAAACATGAGATTTACAGCACTCTCTTTATAAAACATGTATCCAGGCATCTGGAGGGAGGCTAAAGATGAAAGCATCCTCCCTTAGGTAATAGCTCATGCTTTCAACTTGCTGCTAAGGTTATATGCCTGAGTGGAACTGATGAAAGAAAGAGGTAGTTTTGGAGTATGGAGACTTGGAGAGGGAAGCAGGCACTGGTTTTGTGTGGAGGTAAGACAATCAGATAGACATGATTTATCCTGAGGAGGACTATAGAGCAGGAGAAATTCAGATCCAAACCATCATTATCTAGATTTAACAGGAGGCTGGTACTCCTGCACAACGTTGAACAGACACTCTTCTTTTACTTTCTCCCTCTCCACATCTGTCTCATTTTCTCTCCTACATCTTTCTCATCCTTCCCCTCATGCATCCTAAACAAATTCACCTCCACCAGGTCTCAGAACAGAACTATTGATACTATAATCTTGCTACACTATTGATTAAATAAAATCACTCATTCATTAGCACGGAGGCAGGAATGGAGAGAACCAGCTCCTTCGATCTGTGACTATGGCATGCAGAGCTTCAAGAAAGGAAGCTATCTAATTAGTACAAGGTCACTGTACAGCTATAATCCAGGTTTTCTGACCCCAATTAAATATTCTTTTGCTCTAAACAAAGTTTCTTAGATAAGCAAAGAACTTGATGTCATACATAATATCATATTCTTCATGAAATAAATCATTTAACTGTCACTGCTTTGTGCCCAGATTGAAATAAAGGCTGGAAATAAAACTGTGCAGAAGTTTAGACGTGAAATCACTTTGTGCTTCTGTTTTTGCATTACTTAAAACAAAGCCAAAGGCATTTTACCAATAACAAAAAATACAATATGAGTGTGGGTACCTGGATTCAATTTTCTACTTTTGCTTCCTTATTCCTCATTCCATCTAAATTTTTAAATAAGACATTCACAACCAAGACTGTGAGAGGAAAAAGTCTAAAAGCATATTATTTATGATTGATTCCTGGAAATCACATGGTCTAGTGGTGTGGGAGAATTGTCTGTATTCTGTCAATCATGTATTTTAATAAAATGCTGATTGYCCAGGCAGGAAGTATAGGCGGGTCAACCAGACAGGAAGTAGAGGCAGGGCAATAAGAATAGGAGTGTTCTGGGAAGCAGGAAGCTCCCTCCACATTCCTGCCCAGGCCACCTAAGAAGCAAGATGTAAGCTTCCCCACTGAAAAAGGTACTGAGCCACATGGTTAATATAGATAAAAATAATGGGTTAATATAAGCTACAAGAGCTAATAAGTAGCATGACCTAATGGGCCAATCAGTTTTATAACCTAATGTAGACTCTCTGTGTCATTTTCTTCGGGGCTTGCTGGCTATGGGGTACCGGGCGAGATGGAAACCCCAACGATCAGGCTGTTCATGTTACAGTCTAGCTTAACCATTCATCTTTCTGTCTTAAATGGAGTCCATGGCAAAATGATAAGTGTATGCAAAACTGCTGAGGCTTTACAAAAGGCTAATTAGAGAGGCTACAGCAGTCCTAGTGTTTAGAGCATAACAGCTAACATTAATATTAGTCACAGTGAGATATTTGTTTTACTTCATTCCTATTTGTGCCTCTTCTCCCAATTATTTCTGAGAATTGATGGAATGTTGAGTTGGTTGAGTATAGATAGACAGGATCTTATATGAGACTTTGCCAAATCCTCCTGGTCATTATCTTGGCTGGCTTCATTTCTTATTGTCTTTTCAGTTCATTATAACAATTCTGCTGATGGCATTGTTTAACAACTGTCTGTGCAATGCCCACTTAGCAGAGTGGAGCTCAGATGGTCAGGGTTTCATTACGTATGTGTGTGCGCAATGTGCACACACACATACACACACACACACATATATATATATATAATGCATACATATATATGGTACTCACCAGTCCACCACCACCATCTATGCTATAGAGATCATTATCTGTTTTTAAACTAGAGATATTTGTGCTAAGAGAATTTATGAAAGAAAACAGTTGTATTGTAGATGTATCTGTTGTGACTAGGCTCCATAATTCTACATTGTGTTGTAGGCAGAAGTGGTCAGACAAGATTTAGGGATTGGGTGTGATACTTTGACTAGATTAGATCAGCTGGGAGGGTAAGGGGAGGGAAAGGTCAGGCAGATTCTCCAGGTTAGACTCTGGAGAAAGATGTGCAAGATCTGGCTGGGTGGAAATGTTGGATGTGGTGTGGGAGGAGTAGGCAGTGATAGTCTGCCATCATTGTGAAAGAAGAGACAGAAATTTTAGGAGAGCCACAGGAGCCTGACATTTGTTGTGAGACTACATTTCCTAGTGAAGTCCATAATGACACCTATGACTTCTTACCTGTCTCACTGTCTGGACAGAAGCTGAACAAGGATGGCACCAATAAACCAGCCAAGTGGATGGGGAAAGCCCAGGGGGCCTCAATCCTACACAATGAACTACAGGAAACTAAGGAATATTAAGATCAAGAAAAATCATCTTGCCTAGGGAAGAGCACACCAATTGGTAATTCCATACCAAATGGCCAGACCTAAAAGAATATTACAGGTGATCTATTATGCAAGCTGAGCACATTGTTTTTATGCACTTATGTAGATACTTAATACGTATGTAACGATTATTAATGGGAAAAAGGCCATGAATGTGAAAGAGTGCAAGGCGGGGTACATGGATGAGTAAGGAGTAAGGAGGGGATAGGNGAGGGAGGGAGGAGGCAATTATCACACAGCCAGAAAGCAGGAAGTCAGAATTGAGACAAAGATGTTCAAGAGGTCCACCGTGCTCCTAGCAGCAAACTCAATGCCTGGGTGTGTAGCAAGCAACTGGGCCTCAATACCAGTTGAAAGACTGTCTTCTTGTTACCAAATTGGATCTCTGGAGAGCACCTGCTGTTGCTTGGGATTTGGAACAGTTGTGAGCACACATGAACCTGACAAATTAGACAGGCTGTTTTTGGTCTGGGCAAAGCACTGAGGTTTTAGTTATACCTGACAGGATAAACAGGGAGGACAGAGAACAATCCCCATGGCATATAAGTTTGGGGTATCAAGAGAGACTCAGCCCCAATTATGTTGCTTTGGTTTCAGTAGACACATCTTCATTCTAAATAGAAAGAGGCTTCAAAGACCAACGACACAGAGATTATCATTCAGTTTTGGCTGATGCTTAATCAAACAGCCTTGGAGACATGATATAAATTTGTCTTCTTCCCTCTAGCACAGGGCCCACCTTAAGCAGATAGGAAAGTCACACCAAACTTCTTGTAGGGAAGCCCCAAATCTGATTTGCCAGCTAGGTGATTCAACAACTTAGCAGGATATTCCTGGATTTGAGGAGCAAAGGTTTTATCAGGAATATTCTTATGGCTGAGTTACTCAGAGACTTAGGCACTAGAAGTATTCTGTCATCTCTACCCTCATCCAAACTCCAATGAGCAAATGGGGGTCCTAGAATCTGGCATATAATGCTATTAGTATTCATTCTCAGAAGTGAGAGTGGTTTTTCCCCCAGCTTAGAGAGTGTGACACCCCAGATAACTACATATACGTGATATATTATGATCCACACCCAAAATCAAAGGCACCACATTTGGAATGCTTTTCATAACCCAGAAAATATGTAGCTTCTCGTGTCTTGATTTTGAAGCACGACAGTCATAAAAATAAATTTTCAGGTTGTAGGTTTCACTGATGAATTACAGTAGCAACCCTTACTCTGTGATAGTCATTAGAATAGTAATGACATTTTCTACCTACCAGCTGCTATTTCATTCTGCTTCAGTGAAATTTTAATTTTTCATCATCACCTCTGTGCTCCAGCATGCTCCTTTCTCAGAGGTGCCTGGACTCTCACTCTGGTATACCTGTCGCTGGTCTAGGCTTCTGGCCAGCAAGGCAGAGCTGGCATCTGCTCACAACCTGACAGCCTTTCTCTCTTTAAGTGTAGCTATTAAATCCCTATATAAAAAAAGAAAAGGGAACTTGACTAGAGGATAGAAAAGAACTGAAATTTCTGGATTCCTCTGAAAGAAAGAATGCCAATGATTTGTAATAGAAAGGCCAGATGGGTGGAAATGTGAAACCAGTTATTACCTGATGATGGTGAGAAATTACGGCCAGTGGCACAGGTCATGGATCCTCTATGGCTGGATGTTCATAGTAGCCTTGTGTGAGGTAGAAGAATGCAGACCCAGGGTTCTGGCTCATTCTTAAAAACATTGCTTCTATTAAAAGCAATTCTCTGTTATTCACTGAGTCCTTTCACAAAAAGGGAGTGACCACATTCAGATACCTCAAAGAAAACATTATTCTGTCAAGGAAGTTTACAAATATAAGACCCAATAAAATCTGCTTCTTTACTTTAAAGTAAGAAGAGCAGAAACAGTCTTTAATAATCATTATAATGATACTAAGATACAACTCTGAGAGATACTGGACTGTGCTACCCTTTTGGTCTAGTTGCATAGGAATAGGATTTAGAGTAGGCTGATTTAGGATTAAATGGTTTTATTACCTTAGGCAAGCATAGGTTGCCATTCTCAGGTTTAGTTTTTTCATCCATAAAAGGATTCTACCATCACCACATCCTGCACTAGCTGCAAAGACTAGGTTGGATGTTGTTCAGGATGCCCCTAGAAGTGTCCCTACACATTTGTACCCCCCTCTCTGTCTTTTGAAGTCTACAGGTGTCTCTTGATTCAGTGCACATAACATCTCCCCCTATTTCCCTTTAAAAAGATTAAAGAATGACCAAGAGCCTGAGAAAATTTAAAACCTTTGAATAGAATGGTTTGAACAGGAGTCTGGAGAATTGTAGGAAAAGCAATGGACTAGAGTTGAAAGTCCTGCCTGAACCCTGAGTTTGCTTCCTAACAGCAGCAGAACGGTTAGGATTATTGGGTTATAGTAAAGGGTTATTATCTATCAACCGATTGGCTTGGTTTCCCTATACACATCAAGAAGATAACAATCTCTCCTTTGCGGACACTTACTGAAGACATTTTTTCCTGTGATCAGTAGGTTTAGGACTGAGGCTTCCATAAAACTGAATAAAATGCCTTTATCACCATCAAAAGAGTTTGTAGCTTAATGGAGAACATAGTCACATAGTCACTCGCAAAGAAAATACATTGATTTTGTGGTATGCTTTTAAACTCTTTCCCAGAAACGTGCACTATAACCTTAATGCATGGGCATAGCTTTATACTAGAGAAGTTTCAGTTCATGCCATCCACCTTCCTAGTTGTCTAAACACAGGCAGTTGTCAAAATCATGTATTTTAATTTTGGAAATGAGGAAAGCAGTGATATTGCTGTGAAAGTTTAAAAACAACCACATATAAATGCGAGCAGCATATGAAGAATTCCATCAAGGTTACCTCTGAAGGTGACTGCAGTATCCCTGTGATTAGACTCCAGGGGACAAGCTTCAGAGACTTCCGTATAAATCCCAAGCTTCTCCTCACACCAAGAATTCACTAGGAACGTTTTTCTACATCTCCACTCTGAGGCATGAGATTGGTGTGGTTGTTGGTAGATAGATCTGCAATTTCAAAACTCAAGATTTTAACAATGGACTGCCTGAGAACAGGTCAGTGAAGGCTGCTCCTTTTCCCATTTTTTTCATGAAACCGATCTTGCATATCTTATTTTACCATTTTCAAGTCTTCTAATTTTTCATAAGTTTCTATAAATTGACATGAAAAGCAGAGTATTAGCGTATTACACAGAAAGTATGAGATTCTAATGAATTTCAGAGGAACATGGCAACATGCAGAGAATCAATTAGGAAAGGGAAATGTTCAGCAGCTCATTTTTATGGTCCTTGAAAGAAAATCCACTTCAGCTTAAACTCCTACAGTAACTCAAGACCCAGCTGTGTTCCTTTATCTCATTTTCTTTCAAAATGGAGATAAACAATGATGACAATCAGTGCATATGTAGCATCTTGTTTCCAGTGCATCCAATAAGCATTACACATATTATCCCATTTATCTTACCAAAGCTCTGAGAGGTAAATGACACATGAAACATCCATGTGCTTGCAAGTCAGAAAACCAAGGAACGCAGAACAGAAAGTAATGAGCAGCACACGAGTTCTAGTTGAGAGGTTTGAATGAGGGGCTTCTGATAAGCCAAGTACATACAGCCAGTTTCCTCACAAAAGCAAATAGCAAAAGTAATAGTGTAAAGCTGGAAAGAAATGTAAGGGAAGGGAAGGATAGAAAAGAGAAGTCGAAGGAAATTGAAATCTTAGTTACTATGAATATGATGGCTATAGTAGGAAAGCATGGCCTGGTATCTTCTAGTTAAAAGATCTGAGGCTAGAACAGTGGCTCAGCAGCTAAGGGCACTAGTTGCTATTGCAGAGGACCAGGGTTGGATTCTCAACACTTACATGATATGTTATAATCATCTTTGTCTCCAGTTCTAGAAGATCCATTACCCTCTTTTGGTCTTTTCTGGCACCAGGCCCAAACATGGTGCACAGACAGACAAGCAGGAAAATCTCATATACATTAAATAAAAAATAAATATTAAATCAGAAGATCTGAGGCTTAAGCAGAAATGAACTTATGTAATTAAACATCAAGTGTCTAAGTGTTGTCATTATTTATTTAAAATACATGTTTGTTTACTCATAACTAACTGTATGTCAAATATTGCTATAATAATCTTAAACTTTACATTTTCATCTTACCACTTTTACTCTGTTATTGTTTTATGATCCAGATTTTGAATTGGATAGATAATTTTGTAAATAATGTCATCACAGTGTGGCACAATGAGTCATCATTCTTATCGCATCACCTGCCTGTGGTGTCCTGTGAAGAAGTGCCAACTAATTTTCCAGGTTGGGTAGTGATAATAGAGCTCCTTCCTAAATATGTGTTAGCTTAATAACAAAATGCCTCCTTTCCAGTTATTCAATGAAACATTAATCTGGTAACTGCTGTTGTAGGATTTACAAATCTCCTTAAGATCCCCTATTATTTTACTTCAATTTAATCAAAAGAGAAAAGCACCCAGGATGATCTGGGCAAGCAAGACTTAGTTCCAAGGCCCTGCAAAGAGGGCTCAGGTCTTCTTGTTTTACGAAACTCCCATGGCTAGACATTATACAAGGTCATAAATACAGGAGAAGAGAATTAAGAGGACCTGCATCTGGCTACAGCCAAAATACCCAGTCAAGCTACCCAGATAAGAGTAAAGTCAGGGTTCCAGAGGAACAGAGAATGTCTTGGCAGGCTCTTGTTGATTTGTGCGGAGCTGTTCCCTGAGGAACATATGAATGTCAGCATTACCTGTTGTCATAGCAAATTCACAACATATTTCTATGCATTCTTGCATCTAATTATGAAAAGTGGAAATGTAGGTAAGAACAGTTTTAAAAAGACTCCACTTATTCCCAGAAAGGAACCAAGGTCCACCCCATGAGAGGACCATGGAAGGGGAATTGTACTGAGCAAGATTGGTATGTGTAAATGCCATTAGGAGAGGGCCATTGCTGATCACCTCGATCTATTGTCCACTGTGGAGGGTGTACCTTGATTTTATTTATTTGTCTGCTAAATAAACTGTGGCTTCTTGCTCTTCCTGTGCTTCCATGTGAACTCTTCACTCCTTGGAGCAGGAAAGCAGAGATTGCTGCTTGGTTCGGAGTTAAAGGGAGTTTGGGAGGAGACATCTTCCATTACCACCACCCAAAACAGCAAACTTCACATTGAGTTTTCAGGATGTTAACCATTTTCCATTCCCAACCACCTGCTTGGGAGACTTCAGGCTCCTTGGTAGGAGGCCTAGCTTAGCAGCCAAGCCCTTGACTGTCAGACTCAGTTCCCTGAATTGTATTCGCAGTACCATAAAAACAAACAAGTGTCAAAAGAAAATAATGTATGCTGAGAAATAGGAGCTTAGGGCTTGTATAGTTTAGTTGATTCTGTTGAGAGAAAGAGATACATTACAACAAAACTGGCAGAGAGGTGAAGCTTCATAGTACAAAATTCTTATAATTTGAAAGCCTACAATTCTAGGTCAAAATGTGACTGGTGTGAGTCATGATAACAGAAACAATATTTTCCAGAAACTTTGCTTTCCTTTGCATTGTTACACAGGTAAATAATTATAAACTTTATGTGTCATGAAACCTTCAGCTTACTAATGGAAACATGTGTTTGTGTGTGTATTATAGAATTATTATACATTACTATGGCACTTGTATTATTTCATACATGTGTTCTTTATATGTATATTTTCTGGTTTGTGTATGTATGTGTAAAACCAGAGTGAAATGAATAGAAAGATTCAGTCAGCTGTGCCATCGGAATTCCATCAAAACAGGCCCTAGAATAAAAAATAAGAAAGAATTTGAAAGAAATATAAATGATTAGTAATTATCATTATAGGACATGAGTATCAGCCATTAAAGATCACAAGGTACTGAGAAGATCCCTGGACAATGAGCTTAAAATATGGTTGTTTTGACAGGTAGTTGATAGAGGCCCTAAAATAATATAAGGGAGCTGCACAGTGGATTGCAGAGGCCCTTTACTGCTGGATAATAGGCATAATCTAGTGTCCTCTATGGATAAAGAGTCCACAGTAAACATTCAATCACATTTCATTTAAAAAGGATTTTGATGATAGCACATTGCTTTGAGTTGAATTGTGTCTCGTTAAAAGTAAATAAATAAATACAATGATAATTCTGAAGACCAAACTTCCCATTGAACAGGCTTTACCTCACTGGGTAAAAATAGGAAAAGAGCCATTGCAGAAATAATCAAGTTAAAAATTTGTTCCTGGGGATAAATTATATTGCAAAGTGAATGATGTTTTCAGAAAGAGGAAATTTGCATAGATTCATACATTCATATCATAGGTGGGAGATTAAGTAGAGACAGAAATAAAGGAAAAATATATGAACAGGAGACCAGTGATTTCGGTGATGTCTCTGGAAGCCAAGAATTAATGGTAGACCAGCATCGACAAGAAAAGAGACATGGAAGAGATTCTCCCATCTCTCAGAAGAAGACAGTTCTCTTGATGTTCTAGTTGTGAGCATCTAGCCTCCAGCACTGAGGCAAAAATTACTGTTAATTTAAGGAAACGAGTTTTGGTTTTATAGCCATGTGAGATCAATATATCCACAAATATATAACATAATCTAGTATTTTTATTAGAAAAACAATTGAATTAGAGTATTTTCTTTCAAATGTCACTATAGTTATTCCGAATAGAATCAATTACTTTTAGTCTGGACAAGAAAATATGTTTGAGTAATTCCTTCATGTTTTCCAAAGTGATACTTACAATGAGCCTGAGCAACATAATATCCCTATGTTCCACCCCTACTTACATGATATGGAAATAATTTTATATTAATTCATTAATCTGGCTACTAGCCAATAAGACTCAGTATTTATTGGAACAGATCTCAGTGTTTGAAGGATTTCAGTACCCAAATCAAATGGTGGAGACATTGATGTGATTTTATTTCTGCCTTTTCTGAAGAGGAAAGATTTGAAGCTTAAACAGAAGGAAATTCCACTTCCTTTAAACTTGCTGATTTTTGCATTTGTTGTTAGGTACCTGATTATTAATACCCTGTGGAAAGTCACTCATAGCCCCTTCTGTCAAAGCCTAAAGCAGTTTACTGTGGACTGATAGCCAAAAGAATTCCTCTTCCAAAAAAAAAATGCTTTCACTACTTTGTAGTCATACACTTGAAGAAGAATGAAGTTTCTTCTTTAACAGTTTACTTTTCCCTTGAGGGTAATAAGCATATTAATAAAAACATTGCCGAAGTGGTTTGCTCAGAGGACATACATGGTAGTGCTTTCTGAATGACTTTTATTTGTCTATAGCTTTCATGGCAGCTACCTTTCCTGAGATTTTAGTCCCATCTACATTAAGTTAAAAGAGCATCTTAGTGGAGCCCATCAGCCCCTGCTGCTTTTCTGGGCATCATGTGTGTGGGAAGCCGAGTGAACTGAGGCCAGCTGATGTTAGAAGGAAATCTATTCACTTGCTTGTCAACCATGGAAAGTCACTATGTCACAGAGATGTGCTTCTCCTCATTTAAGATTCCAGAGGTATTCGCTTTGTGAGGCAACTGGGCCTTCAGGATAAGTGCACCTACACAATTACACACACATGTGCATGCATACACACACATGCACATATATCTGCACCACACACTTACACACACACACATGCATGTAGATACATGTATACCCCCACCCCATGTATGTTGCTTATAAATCCATGAGTATATAATCACTCTTTTCCATGTGTTAAGTGCAAACTCTCTTTTTATTTCTGCAACTTTTACTATGCCTGAACACACATGCAAAATTCTACAATTTCACATCCATTTGTAGAGGTATTCACTTGAAAGTCAGAGAAGAGAAGCTCTATATATAAAATGGAAAGAATCCACAAGTTTAGAAAAATAAATATGGGAAATATGAATTACACCCTTGTCTTCATTTTAAAAATCATGGTACTTTTGTTCCCCCCCCTCTTTTTCTCTCTCTCTCTCTTTGGGGCTAGTATTGAACTCAAGGCTTCATGTAAGCTAAAAAAACAAACAAACAGAAAAAAAACAATACATTACCACAGAACTGCACCTCTCTCCCCTGTTTGCTATTAGTATAATAGAGAAGAGAATTAAATAAAAGACAACTCACTCTGGCATAATTTTCTGCCATTTTGTGTAAAAGTGTTCTCTTTCTGAATCTTTCTAAGGTATTTTAATCTATAATTCACAGCCACAATCAAGAATCAGTCCCTGGAGAAGTGTAGGATGTGATGTAAATGAACAATTGGAAATAGAAACAGCCTGTCTTACCTAGCTGAGATTGGGTTGGCTAATCCCTCCAATCCCCTAGGAGGGACATGAGACAGTTAAGGACCCTCTCAACAGGACACAATGCAAACAAACACTGAAACCTGTATTTGTCATGACTAAAAGCAAAATGAAACTCTATCCAATCAAATATGGCCAGCAGATCCTCACAATCCACCTAAGTGTCACACTATCTGTCACAATGAAATTATAGTATTTTTTTCCAGTTGGCCTTGAACCTTAGTTATTTTGAAGGACACACAGTTGGGCAATATAAGAATAACTTCCAACTAACACTACTAAGACTTCTGGTAAATAGGTTGCAACAAGAGTTGTCTAGTTATTTTACAGGAAGTTGAAGGCCACTGTTGCTAAACATAGTTTTTGAGTTTGCATGCTTGCAATGGTGACAAATGGGTATAGAGGCTTGGAATCTCTTCTTTTACACTATTTTCCCATCTGCTGTCTTAACTTTTGAGTCGGATTCTATTCAGTTCTGAATGCAGACATGGTAACCAGCCAAAAAAAAAATACTTTCAATCTTCACTACATAGCTTGAAAGTAATTTATATTATTGGTCATCTGAGCTGGCTTGACATTAATTTTTCTAGTATACTCCTTTTCAGCAGATCAAGGATCTAAACTCCCCAGATAGTTTCAAGTGACTCCAGAATATCATAGGGGCACAGTGTCTATTTAAGTTAATAACCCACTAAATAAAAAGCCAGGAAATCTATATAGAAGAATAAAGCATTGTTTTTGAAATCATGTCATGAAGAGTTGAATTTATCAGATCATGATTTACCCTAACAATGTGAGTCTTCTTCCTGCCTCTGTTGACTGAACAGCTTATCACTCCTTCAATCCGTGCTGGTTTTCTTCTGGTCATGAGCTAATTCCAACACAGAAGATTTTCCTGTCTTGTTGAAAATCTATGGCTTTGTCTAATTTCTATATTTTCATAATGGAGGATCCTAATATTTGGTTTCAAATTGGTTAGTACTATGTACTCCTGCAATATGAAATATATAAAAATTATCATTATCTTGAAGAATCTCATGACAAAATTGAGTTTAAAGTGCTGATTTTCTCAACATTCCACTTAAGGATTTATTATCAATTATAAAAGCAAAAAAAAACAAAAACAAAAAACCCACTAAAACCAAAATACCTCTTAGCCAGGGAAGGGCAGCTTCACAGGATTTACTTCCATCCTGTGAGAAGAATGGAAGCTTAAAACTGAATGAATACCTATAGGTGTCCTCTCCTTCTGAGTTTACTCTAAGTACTAGAGTCCCCAGTGAGAACCATCAGTCCTTATACTCTATTATACAGTCATACACATAGTGGATACACAATACATATGAAAATATTACTAAAAGCTTTGAATATAGGACCAGTGGAGAATGTGTTAAGATCTGGGTAACATGTACCTTTTTTTTACTTTTATTATTATTATTATTATTAAAAATTTCCACCTCCTCCCCTCCTCCCATTTTCCTCTCCCTCCCCCCATTACCCCTCCCATTCCAGTCCAAAAAGCAGTCAGGGTTCCCTGCCCTGTGGGGAGTCCAAGTACCTCCCCCCTCCATCGAAGTCTAGGAAGGTTTGCATCCAAACACACTAGGCTCCCACACAGCCAGCACATGAAGTAGAATCAAAACCCAGATCCATTGTCTTTGGCTNCATTGGAGCACTGGACTGAGCTCCCAAGGTCCAAATGAGGAGCAGAAGGAAGGCAATCACGAGCAAGGAAGTCAGGACTTTCAGGGGTGTGCCTACCCACTGAGACAATGGGGCTGATCTAATGGGAGCTCACCAAGGCCAGCTGGACTGGGAATGATGGAGTATGTGATCAATCCAGACTCTCTGAACATGTATCTTACAAATCAAATTCTTTTTTTTATCAATTCTGATTCTGTTACCCATCAACTACATGACCTTAAAGAATATTCCTGTTTTTTGTGTCATTGCATTTTTGCCTATAAAAAAGTAGTAAATGTCATTGTCTGCCCCACAAATCACGGTAAACAGATGAGATAATAACTTTACAGAACAGCGGATTTAATTTCCCAAAGGCATTTTAACTTTACCAGATGATCAGCCACCCTAATCCAGGCAAGAATATCACCACTGATAACAACAGTCAATCATATCTTTTGTTTTCTGTCCTAGGAATATGTTGCAAAATCAACATGAATGAATAAAATGTGTAGGTAGAGATCATTTGTTCATTTCCCAGCTGCCCAGACCTGAAATAATCACACAGAAACTGTATTAACTGTAGTAATAGTTAGACATTAGCTTAAGCATATTTCTAGATAGCTCTTACACCTTAAATTAACCCACTTCTATTATTTTATATGTTTTCATGAGGCTCGTGGTTTATCCATACTGGCGCATGGGCATCTTTCCTCTGCAGCAGCTACATGGTATCTCCCTGACTCCACCTTCTTTCCTCTTCTCTTTTCTTGGAATTCCTACCTTGCCTTATTCTGCTGTAGTAAGGAGGCCACTAGTTAGTTCCCAGCTGCTTAGCCACAAAATAATCACACTGAAACTGCATTATTTAAATCACTGCTTGGTACATTAGCTCTAGCTTTTTATTGGTTAACTCTTACATCTTGATTTAACCCATCTCCATTAATCTGTGCATTACTATGAGGTCGTTGCCTACCAGCAAAGTTTTAGTACATTTGTCTCCAGCGGTGGCTCCATGGATCCTCTCTTACTCTGCCTTCTTCCTCCCCGCATTTCCTCACCTACCTCTATTCCCTGTGGAGACACAGGACAGTTTCTTTATTAACCAATGATATTCACAACATACAGAGGGGAATCCCATATCGCCTCCCCTTTTCTGTTTAAATAAAAAGGAGGCTTTATCTTTAACATAGTAAAATTACATATACCAAAACAGGAATCAAGCAACAATTACAGTTACAATGAAATTCAAAGAAATACAATAATATACATAATCTAAACTCTCTGTGAATTTTCCATCTTTATATGGCTTATTTTTCTTTATTACTTTTAATTTATACTGTCTCTATTCTGTCTCTTTAAAGACTCTGTTCTAATTTTTTTATAAACCATTTACTTACTTTAAAAAGTATATCTTTTATAAGTATATCTCTATACTCTTTTTCTTCTCACTCCCAAGCCTACCTACTTTTATCCAACACTGTGACCCATTTAAAGGCCTTTTATGTCTGAATCTGTCCTATTGTGTGTCTGTAATTCTTTACTGTCCAGGAATGCTTCTTAAAATGCTAAGCACTTCTTAAAAACTTTAGCTACAACATTACTAGGGTATGTATAATACTTCCTGCTTGCTCTGCACAGTCCAACATGGCAAAGCTGCTTGTCACCTCTGAGAGCCATGCACAGTGCCCCCTCTCTAGACGCATAGCTGGTCCATGTTGCTACCAAGTAAGCTGTAGCACATTGCTCACAAACTCCATTTAAATGCTCAGTTTCCTGAAAGAGCCAGAAGTAGCATCTGCAGCATAGCCCAGAAAGCCTACATTTCAAAATGACACAATTTTTGCCCTGCTACCACTGAATCAGGAAAACCTCTCTTAAAGGAGCCATGGCTCTGCTTGCTTCTAGCAAACAGAGACTATCCAAGAGAATGCTGCTACCAAACCATGCTTAACTCTGTTCTTTTGTGTCTAAAATTCCTTTTCAAGCCCTCTCAGGTTTTAAGTGGATTTTAGTGAACAATGTTGGGTGCCAATTTGTAGTAAGGAGGAGACTAGTTAGTTCCCATCCACTTAGCCCTGAAATAATCACACAGAAACTATATTATTTAAATCATTACTTTGCTCATTAGCTCTAGCTTCTTATTGGCTAACTCTAACATTTTAATTTAATCCATCTCCATTAATCTATGTATCACTATGAGGTTGTGGCCTACCAGTAAAGTTTCCTAATGTCTGTCTCTGGTGGTGGCTCCATGGCTTCTCTCTGATTCTGTGCTGCAACAGGCTCAAAGCAGCTTCTTTATTAGCCAATGGTATTCATAGCATACAGAGAGGAATCCCATATCACCTCACCTTTTCTATTTAAATAAAAAGATAGGTTTTAACTTTAACATAATAAAATTACATATATCAAAACAAGTATCAATCGAGAATTAGCTACAATATTTATATCTACTTTATTCTTTTTTGTAACTAAGGAAAACTATAACTATCTACTCTTCAACTCCATCAAAGACCTCAGAAGAATATAATGTTCCCTATGTTAACAGGAAGTGTGTTGTAAGCAACTTATAAAACTCTAGAATTGACAGAGAATCTAGCTGCCTTGAAACTCATCCAAAGTTCTTTTGTAACATTGGGGCATCCATCTTCAGCTAACAGGCATTGGTATCTGGCAGACTTTTCCATGAAGCAGAAAATTTCAAAGACAGTTCCCCCTATATTGGTAGTTTTTCAGTCAGTTTCTTCTGAGTTCTGCAGAATGACTGAAAGACTCATGAAGTAGGAACTCTGAAAGACTGTCTCACCTTCTTTAAGCAATTTCAGCAGTCATTTTTCTGTGGGTCCCACATGCTCAGTTCATACAGCATAACATCAAGCAGTCAAGGCAAGCCCAAACAGCTAGAAAACTCCATAAGGAGCTTCTTTGGTGCCCATCTTCCTTTTTAAGTAGATTGGTGCTGCCAGGAGGAGGTGAATCTCATTGTCATGAAAATTCCTAAGTTCTTAAAACATTTTAATGCTATATTCTGTTAGTTTTTGAAAAATTTCAAGAATATCTATCCATTTGAAATATATCTCTGAACATCTAGATAACCTAACAAGCATGACTACAAGTTTTGATACTATAGATGATTATATATTAAACTGTATTTCTTAAATATACATTACATTTTTAAATGAGTTGCACAAACACAATACCTTAATTTAGAGCAGAAATATACATATAACAAAACTGGCCCTAAATTTTATCAATAAAACAAGATCCATAGCATTAAAAAATATTCATCTCTATATATCATACCTACTTTTAAATAAAAACAAACATTTATAAATAATATTTGGAAATTTGAGCATAGTTCTCTCCAAACTGCTTCTTTCTTTTTGCTGGGTGAAGTATTTGGGGATTCATGGAGACCTTTTGGGGAGTCTTGGTCCATCAAACCACATTAGTCTAGAAGGAATTCACAGGTTATCATCCTCTGTGGGATCAAAAACAGAACCTCTTTTCCAAAGCTACATAATCTTGGATCCATATCTTGAAGTTAAGATACCTTAAAATATATATTTGACTTAACTTAGTAATCTTCAGAATTAAATGTCTCTCTGTAGTCAAAATTTTAAAGAAAGCACAATAATATATATATATATAATCTGGACTCTCCTTATATTCCATCTTTACATGATGTATTTTTCTTACTCTATTACTTTTTCTATAAGTTATTTATTTTATTATCTTTACTCCTTTAAACTCTGAATGTATTTACTCTTTTATATTATTACTGTCTATACTTTTTTCCCCTCATTCTCTCAACCCTACATTTGTTTTTCCAATAGTGTGGCACATTTAGAAGTCTGTTTCATCTGGATTTGTCTTTATTGCATGCATATCTGTAATTATTTTTTGATCAGGAGTGCCTTTTTTAAAATTCTAAGCAGGCATGGATAGAACCAACTAGAACCAACTCCAAGGCTCTGCTTGTTGGCTCCACCCAGTCCAACATGGTGGAGTCAGGTTACTGCCTCTGAGAGTCATGATGCCCCAGCTCTAGGATCATAGCAGGTCTATGTCACCATTAAGCAATTTGTAACATGCTGCTAACAGGCACCATTTAATTGCTTAGCCTCCTGAAAGAGTCAGAGCTGTTCGTGCAACTAGCATGAACCAAGAAACTGCCATTTCAAAACCATGCAGCTTTTGTGCTGCTAATGCTGAATCAGGAAGACTTCTCTTAAAGGAGTCATGGTGCTATGACTCACTGTCAGCAAACAGAGCCCATTTGAAAATAAATGCGACCACCAAGAAACTGTGCTTAACATTATTCTTTTATGCCTAGAATTACTTCCCAAGCTATCTGAGGCTTTATGTGAATGTAGTTGACCACGTTGGTGCCATTCTGTTGACAGAGGTTAGTTGTCCATTTCCCGGGCCTAAATAACTGCACAGAAACTATATTAATTGCAATACTGTTTGGCCAATAGCTTAAGCGTCTTTCGAGATAGCTCTTAAATTAACCCATTTCTATTATGTTATATTTTTTAGTTGATTTTATTGAGCTATACAGTTTTCTCTGCTGTCCTCTCTTCCTCTACCCTCCCCTTCTACCCTCTCACATGGTCCCCATGCTCCCAATTTACTCAGAAGGCCTTGTCTTTTTCTAATTCTCATGTAGATTAATCCATGTATGTCTCTCTTAGGGTCCTCATTGTTATCTAGGTTCTCTAGGATGGTCAATTGTAGGCGGGTTTCTAAAAGCCACTTATGCATGATTACATATTGGGACTGGGTTACCTCACTCAATATGATGTTTTCTAGATCCATCCATTTGCCTGCAAATGTCAAGATGTTATATGTTACCACGAGGCTTGTGGTTTACTGGTACTGGCACAGAGGTGTCTTTCTCCTCTCGCAGCTTCATGACATCTCCCTGACTCCACCTCTTTTCTCCTCTATCTGCTTGAAATTCCTATCTTGCCCTATTGTGTGCTGCAGTAGACCCAAGCCAGCTTCTCTATTACCCAATGGTATTCACAGCATACAGACGGGAGTCCCACATCATTAGAGTTAATTTCCCAAATGCATTTTTTGATTTTTTAATTATTATTATGATTATTAAGAATTTCCATCTCCTCCCCT
>LOEQ01013162.1:24371-37500 GCA_001685075.1 Bramus lutescens | reverse complement strand
CTACTTCTGATATCTAGGAGGATAACTACGTGTTTTTCTTTGGGTTCACCTTCCTATAACCTACTGATTGGGAAAAGATCTTCACCAATCCAAAATGCATTTTAACTCTATCAGATGATCAAACATCATAATCCAAACAAGAATATCACCAATGATAACAATAGTCAATCATATCTTTTGTATTCTGTCTGAGGAATATGTTGCAGAAACAACTTGGATGAATAAAAAATGATTTAAGTACAATTCATGGCCAAATGACATAATAAATTTTGTTTTTTATCTGAGTTGTTATTTTTCCTTGTGCTTTTATTGATGAAATGAGTACAATAAAAGAATTAATCTCATAGGATAGACATCTAAAAATGTATCTGTAATGCTTGAATCAGAGCTTAGAATAAATACTTATATATATATATATATATATATGTGTGTGTGTGTGTGCATTATATATTAGTTTATATTCCAAAATACTAAACCAGAGCTTAGAATAAATGTTAATATATATGTATATATACAATATATATTAGTGTGTATATATGTGTGTATGTATGTATGTATGTGTATAAGTGTGTAGATATGCATATACAATCTCCGACTTAAGTACTACACACACATACACACACTTTATATCTATCTGTCCATGTGTTTGATTTTTATTGCTGTGAAGAGATCCCATGACAATGGCAACTCTTATAAAGAAAAAATTTGTTTTGTTTTGCTTGGGACAGCAACTTGTAACTTTGGAGCCTATCTTGGAACTCCCTCTGTAGAATAGACTGACACTCAAAGAGATCTTCCTGTTTCTGCCTCCTGAGTACTGGGATTAAAACACCCAAAGAAACATATTTAATTGTGGTGGCTTGCTCACAGTTTCTGAAGTTTGGCCCATTATTATCATGGTGGGAGCATGGTAGAATGCAGGCATACATGGTACTGGCTACATCTTGGGTTGCAGACAACAGGAAGTCAACTGAGGCACAGTATCTCAAACATAGGAAACCGCAAAGCCCGCCTCTGACAGTGACACACTTCCTCCAACAAGGACATAACCACTCTAAGAAAGTCACACCTACTAATAGTGCTTCTCCCTATGAAATTATGAGGGCCAATTACATCCAAACTACTAATATATATAGATATGCATTATTTATGCATATATATGTATGTGTGTGTACATAAGCACACATACACACACACATATATATATACATACATACATACATATATATATATATACAGTCATCAATCAAACATAAATCAAATTTTTCAGATCCTCTCGAAGTTTCTAATGTTTATATTTCAATTTGGTTAAAGATGAACTGTCTTTACTCATCTGGGTAAGCCAAACTTACCTGCAAGAAGTTTAAATGAGAGCTCAAGCCTTGCTTGGTTAAGAGACTCTGGCTTATAGACAGCAACTTTCAACTTGTACTCACAGGGCTCATTCTACTTATTCTACTTATAATATTTCTGTAATCATTATCTATTCTATAGACTTAGTTAGCTCCCATAGTTGGATCATGTGTGTGAAGATGTCTCTACAGGTACTGATGCAGAAAGTGAAGTAATCATGGGCCAAAAGAAGTAAAGCTGAAAACACAATTCAGATTGATTTCATCAACTTGGATCCAGCTTCAGGAAATCTAATAATACCAAGCTGTAGGAATATCTAATCACAGTAGAATTTGGGAAAAGGTTTCCAGGAAACAACCATCTCAAATCTCAATTCCAGATGTATAATAAAGCTTAAGGTGTGACCTCGTAGAAACTCCTCTACAAAGTACATGTGACTACAAGGATAAGTTAGGACTATAGCTTAAAGTTTTCTGACTGAGGTAACAAAAATTCTACAAGTTACAAGGACATGTGGCATCTTCCCTTAGGATGGGTTATATTAACCAGAATATAAAGATAAAGGTCTAGGAAGAGAGAGTCTGTGATAAACATTCTGGGGGATTTAGGTGAGGTCTCCCTGGGTGGAATATGCATCTACAGATAGCAAAAGATCACCACGTCATTAACAATATCCATTTCCAGTTTTCTGAGTGGAATGCAGACATTTTATTCTCTCCATCAAGGAAACATCCTGGTTTGTTTAATGTTCCTGGATTTCCTAGTGTTCTGTGAGTGCAAAGACCTTTGTTCCCTTAATATATATGCCTTTCATTAGTTTCTGGTAATTTGCAAATTTAATTACTTTCTGTGAATATTTTAGCACATGTGTTTTAATTAGTTACTACTTTTTAATAAAGGAAAGCATTTAATTGGGGCTTGCTTATAGTTTCAGAGGGTAAGTTTATTATTACCATGGTGCTGTGGCAGTGTTGGAAGCTTTATGGTGTGGGATAATTCTCCTTTTTGCTCTGAATATATATTCCTCTCATTGGTTAATAAAGAAACTGGTTTGGTCTATAGCAAGGCAGAGTAAAGCTAGGTGGTAAAGCCAAACTGAATACTTGGAGAAATAAGGGTGGAATTGGGAGAGAGGCAAACAGCCACAAGGAAGTAACATTATAGAGCACAGGTAAAGGCACAAACCTCATGGTAAAATGTAAATTAATAGAATGGCAGCTTAGTTTGATGACAAGAGATTGCAAGTTGGGACACTGTCTCCTCCATTACTTAGCAATTTCAATTAAATTATTATCATAAATGCTTGTATTTATTTAATATCACCCCTCAAATGCCCCTTAATTTTATCTCTTCCCTTATTCTCTCCAACAACCCTCACCCATTCCCCAACTCCACTTGATCTTTGCATTTTAAATCATCCATATCTATCCATAACTATCCATTTCATTTTCTTTCCTAAAGAGATCTGTTTTTCCTGTTTCCTTAATCTATATGTACCCTTCTGTGGTTCTATGGATTGTACTTGTTTACCATCAACTTAAGAGCTAATATCCACATATAAGCAAATACATACCACATTTGTCTTTCTGGGTCTGGAATACCTAAATCTGTATGATTTTTTATTCTAGTTCTATCCATTTGTCTGGAAAGTTTATAATGTCATTTTTTAAATAGCTAAATGATAACTCCATAATGTACCACAATTTTATCCATTCTTCGTTTGAGGGACATTGTTTCCAATGTTAGATTATTATGAATAGAGTCACAATGAATATGGTTGAACAAGTGTCTCTATGGTAGATGGAGAGTCCTTTGGGCATATGCCCAAGAGAAATTATCTCTTGTTTTTCTCATCATTAATTATCTTTGGACTTGGTGAAAGATCTCAGTGATAAAAGCACCAGCCACAAACATGACAATCTGAATTCAATCTCCATGCATGTGGTGAGAAGAGAAAATCAATTCTGGCTAGCTGTCTTCTAATGTCCACATATTCATCCCCCAACCACAAATAAATAAATGTATTTTAAAAGAAGAGGATCTCTGGTTATCAACTTGCTGAAGCAGTAATATATGCAGGTATTGCTTTAACTCTACCCTATGTGAACTGAATAGATTAACTCTAATCAAAAGTTGAATTGGTAGGGTTGGAGAAATGACTCAGTGATTAGCAGTGTTCTTACAGAGGGTCTGAGTTCAGTTCATAGCACCAAAATCAGGTGGCTCACAACTGCCTATAACCCCAGTTCTAGGGTATCCAACATGATTTTCTTCTTGGAAAATTGGTCTTTGGGGCAATGAACTTTGGCTAATCCCTAGATTAACTGACAGACCATTTTCATAGGCAGAAAAATTATCTTACCCTGTCTTGGGAAGGTTTGGCAGTCTTTTTGCTTGTATCTTGCTTGTCCAGTCTGAATAACATGCATTTTGTCAGTGGTTAAGGCAGGGGTAGTTATTTGTCCAAAGGCCAGCTTTGCCAAAAAGAAAACAAGCTCCAAGTATAGTTTCTTTGGTGCGCCACTTTCTCTCAGGACTAGATCGGTTCTGCCAGGAGCAATTGTGTCTCATGTCAACAGAATCCTAAGTTATTTAAATGCCATATTCTACAGTTCTTAGAAGTGTTTAAAGATTTCCTATCTATGCAGAATACAAAAGATATCCCTGATCCTACTTCATTTCTGCCCCCAACCCTATAGCAGCTATAACTAACCTCTATTAATATCCCTAGCCCTGAAAACAAACTTTGTTGGGAGAAAGTATGCTGTTTTCTAGAATCACTTCCAGCTGTCATGGAGGCAATGTTATTTCTATCGGATCCAGGAAAAGATAAAATGATAAGTAAGTTTTAAGATTACTCTCTGATATAATTGCATATAGTTTCTGAGTAGTTGGTAGGGTTTTCCCAAAGTTCTTATTTGAAGATCTTGTCATAACATTGTAAGAAGGTACACCATGCCTGTTAGCCAAGTTGGAATAATATTCAGCAGTTTGTAACACAAAACCAATCTTAAAATGGTACTATCAGCATAATGACTTCATATAAACCAGGCAGAATCATTGTTGTGGGGCCCCATCTTCTTCCTAGAAACTTCAAAGATAATTGCAGGAAAATTTATTGTTCATTGTGGAAAACTTAAACCTTATTCATATAAACATATATTCAATGAAATGTATCCTAGAGACAATAATAGGTGTGGAGAGAAGTAAAATTGTTTAAAAGGAGAGTTTTGATAAAAGTAAATTTCAACCTCCTTCTGTCCCATGCAAAATGGCTCCTATTATGAGCAGAAACTCTTATTTTTTTTCTTTCAACAACATACTTGTATTTAGAGAAGGATAGCCATTGTCCAACTTCAAAGCCAGCTTTGAATTTTAATGAATGATGACTACTATTATATATATCTTTAGATATTCGTATTTGACCCTGCAGAGGATATTGGTATCATAAGTCAAATTTCTCTTTATTTGATAATTCTTTCTGGATAGCTATCTTCTTTAGGCTTCTAAATGTCAAAGGTCTCTTAACTTTTTAAAGATAGGTATTTTCCTGTAAAAAACAAGAATAGAACCCTGCGCCAACCCTTATGAGGTTTCCTTACAACTTGTGAGATTGTCATCCCTGTGGATAAGCTTCATTTCTCTTTTTCAAGAGACTTCTCCTTTCCAAACTGAATCTTTATTAATTGTGATGGTATCCATAGCTTGGAAGAGTGAAACCCCTTCTGCAATGCAGCACATCTTTTGATTTCCATTCTGAGGTTAACACATCCTTGAAATACACTGAATGTTTTAATTCAGTTTTTTTTCTATTATTCAATGTCTCTCTGCTGACATTGTTCCTTTCTCATTAGCATTAAGAAAATTTAAGGTTAATAAAACATTAGGCAATAGATTTCTGTGGCTATTTTTCATTCCTTTCTGTTTACTTAACATATTCTTTATAGTTCAGTTTGCTCTTTTTATAACTGCCTGACTTTTAGGACTTTTTGGTATACCTGTAATATGCTTTATATTATAATAAGCAAATAAACTGCTTAGTTTTCTTTCTTTTTTTTGGATTTTTGAGACAAGGTTTCTCTGTAGCTTTAGTGCCTGTCCTGGAACTAGGTCTTGTAGACCAGTCCGGCCTTGAACTCACAGAGATCTCCCTGCCTCTGCCTCCCAATTTCTGGGATTAAAGGTGTGCACCACCATCACCCGGCAACTGTTTAGTTTTCTTAGAAACATATGCTGGACCATTGTCTGTCTTTATTTGTGCATATATACCCATGATGACCATAACTTCTAGTAAATGTGTGATTACCAAATCAGCCTTTTCTGAACTCAAAGAAGTTGCCCATTGAAAACTTGAATAGGTATTAATGGTGTGCTGTACATATTTCAATTTTCCAAATTCTACAAAACAGAACACCTCCATCTGCCAGATTTCATTCCTTTGAGTGCCCTTTAGGCCACTTCCTGTAGGTAGTGGTGTTTGCTTATATAAAGAACAAGTAGTACATCTCCTTATACTCTCCTTAGCTTGTTACCATGTAATAGAAAAGTCATTTTTTAAACCTTTGCTATTGACATGATGTTTTTTATGAAATTCTGAGGCCTTGAGCACATTTCCAATCAATAATTGATCAATTTGTGTGTTACCTTGTGCTAGAGGATCTGGAAGACTCATATGGGATCAGATGTGTGTTATGTATATTGGACAAAATCTACTCCTGATTATATCTTGAACCTGAATAAATAATTGTTGGTATAAAAATCTCACAATACCCCAGAATGAAATATAGCAAAGGTTTATTTATCTGGGGACAAGTTCACAGAGAGAGTAGTGATCCACAGGCCTCTGCATACTCTGGGAACTGGAACCAAAACCAGCAGCCAAGCACACTTTTCATCTGCATTTATAGTCCATGAGACCATGCCCAAAGTGAGCTAGTTTCTTAAAGGCTATTGGCTGAAGGAGTTCCCACAGCACATATGTGTACCCCTCATATACATACAAGTTAAACTAAATGCTTTCTAATTAGTGGGATTCGAGAACTCTTGATAACTAATAAAACATGAACATGTCTAAGGAATACAGGCAAAGGAAAACATTATTTTCAAAATGCTTTTATATAATGATATCTGTTTTATAAGGAGAGATAAAGGTAAGCCAAATGCTTTGTGATTTGCATGCCTATACCCCACTCTCCTTTTTAGCAGAGATAGACAATGATGCATTAGTTTTTTGAAAAGCAGCAATTATATAGCAGGTGCTTTGTGCTGAGTACAAAGTGAGGCTATAGAGACAAGAGGGTTGAGAAAAACAGCTACAGCTTCCTTTACAGAATTATAGTCTAGTAGGATGAGAAAACCCCCACAGGTAAAGACACAACTATAAATTAGGTGGGTGTTAAAAAGAAAGCATGAAATTTGCAGCTGGGCAATAGACATCCTGATCACAATTCTTAGTTCTCCATGACTGTCATGAATTTAACACTGAAAGAATCATTGGTTAAGAGACCCTTTGGTCCTTGACAAACCTGAAGGCCTTCCACAGAAGGTAAAGTAATAGAGGTGAGGATGAGTGAGAGTCTTTTGGAATTTCCACTCAGTAGCAGTTGGGCAGTCTCAGACTCAGAACATTTCTAGTGGATGATGTTACAAGTTCAGGGCCACCTCTAGGTGACTCTGAAAAATACAGCCAAACAACCATTCTCAAAAGAACTATATTGACTTCAAAATTATGACTGTAAAAGGGTCGTGTCTTTTTCAGTGTTCTCTTGCTGTGAAGAGACACCACGACAATGGCAGCTCTTATAAAGGAAAGCATTTAATTTGGCCTTGTTTACAGCTTCGAAGGTTTAGTCCCTTACAGTCACAGTGGGGAGCATAGGGGCAGGCAGGCAGACATGGCTCTAGAGTGGTAGCTCAGAGTTCTACACTTGAATATGCAGGCAGCAAGAAGAGAGAGACACTGGGCCTGGTTTGGGCTTTTCAAACCCCAAAGTCCACTGTTAGAGGAATCTTATCTGTGTTGTGGTCTAATGTTCAATGGAATCAAATATTGATTCAAGAAGTGGGGTTCCCATTCAACTGAAATGGGTCATAGAGTTACCTGGCTGATGAGAGAGAGAGAGAGAGAGAGAGAGAGAGAGAGAGAGAGCCTGCCTCAAGCCTCAAGAAGAAGGAGGAGGGCTAAAGGGTTTGCTTGGTCTTTTCTGAGCCCAGAAGCAAATGGTAGAAGTTTATTTGCAATTAACTCAGGTTTTTATCTTTATTATTTGTCCCTGACTTTTATTTTATAATAAATGGTAAAGGAAATCATGTAGTGTCATTTCATTTGTATTTTAATAAATAAAGCTTGCCTGAAGATCAGAGNGAGAGAGAGAGAGAGAGCCTGCCTCAAGCCTCAAGAAGAAGGAGGAGGGCTAAAGGGTTTGCTTGGTCTTTTCTGAGCCCAGAAGCAAATGGTAGAAGTTTATTTGCAATTAACTCAGGTTTTTATCTTTATTATTTGTCCCTGACTTTTATTTTATAATAAATGGTAAAGGAAATCATGTAGTGTCATTTCATTTGTATTTTAATAAATAAAGCTTGCCTGAAGATCAGAGAGTGAAATAGGCACACTGGCTAGCCTTACAGATGAGGCAGTGTTAACACACACCTTTAATCCCAGTAGCCACACTAGTTACTCTAGAAGCTAGGTGGTATATGCCTTTAATCCTAGCCCTAGAGAGGATTATAAAATGAGAGGAGACAGCTCTCAGTCACAGTCTCATTCTGAGATTTCTGCAGGCAGGATTGCTAATTTTGGACTGAGTAGAGGTAAGAGCTAGTGGCTGGCTGGTTTATTTTTCTGATCTTCAGGCTGAAGCCCAATTTCTCTCTGTGAGTTTATATTAATAGTGCTTCAAAATCACTTTATCTTGTGCCCACGGGGCCCTTACTAAACCACGCAAAGTTTGGATGATTCTGCTGTGCCAAATGCAAATGTGGTAATTGAAGTGGCCCTTCTCCCAGTCTCTCTTCCTCCAGCCCCTCCTAGCTGGCTTTCCTGCATTTAGGGATTTTCTGTTGCTGCCCTCCCAGGAACAATTTCCTGGATCCTTACAATTCATCCCTGTGTCTACTGCTACCCTCTCAGGCCAATTATGCTCAGCACACATAACTGCCCCTGAAGAAGCCAGTCTGGCTGCCTTGTGCCTTTGCTTCTAGAGTGCTGAGCCGGAGTTGCTTTGGTGCTCTGCCTATTCCACCTGCTGGTTGAACGTTGTCACTACATCTCATTACCTTTGCACATCCCCATCTTTAGAGTATTGGCATTAGAGTAGGTAAGACACTTGGGAAATTTAAAGGGTAAACTGGGCCACTAAATAAACTAATTAATTAATTAATTATGAATAAATAAATTTTAAAAGAAAGAGAAAAAGAAGGGAGGGAAGAAATTATTAAAATCTTTGCCATGTTAAAAATAGGACATATCACAGTGCAGGGAATTATGATCCTGTTTACTGCTACCATGGATGGGATGCAAATAGAAAAGAAAAATGAAGGGATAAACAACTTAACTTTGACTGACTTAATGTTGGTCATAATTATTACTTGGTAATTCATATTTTATCCATAGTTTGATAACTGTGTCCAATATACGAAGTTAACTTATAAGATACAAACCTTAGAAAAACTTACCATTTATAAGATACAAGCCTTAGAAAAGGTTACTACTGATAATATACAGGCCTTACAAATACTTCCTAATGAAAATAATTAAAATGTGACTAATAAGATACAAGCCTTGGAAAACTTATTAATAAACATAATAAAATATTCAGTCACAGATAGGAATTTAGAGCAGAATCTACCCCACCATTAAATTATGAAATTGAAGAAAAGCTGTCCAATGTTATCAGAAAACTAAATTTAATTTATTCATTTACCATACAGGACCAACCACTAAATGAGAGGTATTGCCAAGGCTATGGAAGAACTTACCAGAATCCTATTGAAATGGTATATTTGATGAGATTTAAGGAAGCAATAGTTTCATCTAGTACACATTCACCTTTAGTGAGGCAAATATTATATTCACGGGCAACTAGTAACAGAATTATTCCACAAGACCAGAAAAATTTGCTATAGAAATATTAGAAAGTAATTCTCAATTACAATGGAAGACTCAGTGGAAAGATGAGGCTAGAGTCATCAAACAATGAATTAGGGCAAGAGGTATTAAAATTCTTGCTGGAGTAGATTATGCTGATTTGCAAAGACAGTCTATATATGATAAATACACCTTGGTTCTATGATGTGCCACAGCTTTGAATGCTCGGGACAGGATTGTAGAAGCTGGAAAGAGGATGATTCATTTACTAAAATTATACAGGACCCAAAAGAAGCCTGCACTGATTTTTTTAAATAAAGATTGACTTCAGCTGAAAATAGTATGATGTCAGTTCTGAAAGCTATACAAATATTAATTGAATGTTTGCCTTTTGAAAATGCTGATTCACAACTCAAAAGGGTAATCAGTCCTTTAAAAGTGAGATTGGCCACCATAGATGAGGGGATCTGAAATCCAGTAGAAACTGAATCTTGTACTTATGATGATACTTGGATAGGAGAGGTGATTTTGAAAAACTAAGAAAATTTAAAATGCCTGATGTTTTAATTGTGGTAAACAAGGTCCTCTAAAAAGAGACTACATGAGGAGTTCCTCAAAACAATGTTTTTCTAGAGATAATCCAAACATGAGGCCTCACCTTCTGAAATATCAGAAGGTATGATAAAGACTGACATTAAACTAATGAATGCAGATCCAAACTGACAGGCGAGGCAGCACTTTGGCATTGAGAAAACACTTGGGTGTTGCAGTAGGGGCCGCTTGTTCATCCTGGCCAAACAGAACCAAAATAACCACACAGAAACTATATTAATTAAATCACTGCTTGGCCCATTAGCTCTAGCTTCTTTTTGGCTGACTCTTACATCTTAGTTTAACCCATTTCTATTAATCTTTGTATCACTCTGAGGTTGTGGCCTACCAGCAAAGTTTCAGCACATATATCTCTGGTGGTAACTCCATGGTGTCTCTCTGACTCCACCCTTCTTTCTCCCAGCATTCAGTTCTGCCTTCCCTGCATACCTAAGCTCTGCCCCGCTATAGGACCATAGCAGTTTCTTTATTCATTAATGGTATTCAAGCACAAAGAGGGAAATTCTACATCACTTCCCCTTTTCTGTTTAAGCAAATGGATGTTTTTTACTTTTGTGGAGCTTGGAAAATTATAGTATATGCTCTTGGGCAAATGTTTTGAGTTCTGAAAAGGGTTATTCTCCAGTTACACATTTACTAGAGATTGTGGCCATTATGGAAATACCTGTACAAATTGAGACTGACAATGCTCCAGCAAAATGAAGCACTTTTTTACATGTTATAACATAAAATATATTATAGACACACTATACAATCCTATAGGGCAAGCAGTTATAGAAAGATCTAATCACACTTTTAAAAATGCTTAATAAATTGAAAGGGGTAATAATGACCTCTAGTGATAAATTTCCCAATGCTTTATTAATTTAAAAAATAATTGCTAATTAAAGGCAACAACAGCTGCAGAGAGACACAGAGTAATAGAAACAAAAGACACTGAACTAAATCGGCCTGTATACTTTAAAGATGTGTTAACCTCGGAATGGAAACCAGGATATATGTTGCATTGGGGAAGCTGTCTTGCTTTTGTTTCTACAAGAGAAGAATAGCTATGGTAATACATGATAAAGACTTGATTTGAACATAGTCAACCTCTTAATCAGAAGAAACAATAGTTCATCAAACAGTGTGGAAACTCATCTTGGTAAAAAGGAAAAGTCCCCTGAATTAAGGGTGGGGGCTTTGTTTTTGTCTTTCCAGGAGAATAAATGAGTCCAACTAAGGATTTTTGGACAAATGAAGTAACTGAAGAAGGGATAACCATCCGGGAAAAAAAGACTCAAAGAAAGAACTAATTTGGCCTAACCATACAGCATATTTCCAAGAGTGTAAAATCTAATAAATCTTTTAAAATGTTTCTTCTTGTTGTTCTTTATAGACATATTAAGCAGGTGGTCTTTATGTAGTCCAAACTCAAAAACTAATGCTGGCTTTGGAACTGGAATATGGCTCACACATTTTATAAATAAAAGCATGTTTGTTAAATGAAAATCCAAAGTCTCTGTCTTATATCAGAAAAGTCACATAATATGGGACAGAAGAAAACCAAAATCTAGAAGCTATCCGGATATGAGATCCTACTAAATTGTGGTGATGCCACAAAACTGGCAAACAGCATTCAAAATCAACTTCAGTCTACAACAATTTCAAGATAGATATTTAGGTTGTTTCAGACTATTAAACTACTCTAGCCAGGACATCAGATAGCCTAGCATTGTCCCATCACACCAAGATTAACGACAATTTAATTCCCTGGGATTTGACCATTATCTCTACTTTCTCTGAGTTCCCTAAAGATGGTGGTGCCCTATGTCAGAAGGAAACAGTCTAGAAAAAAAAAAAAAGACCACATTCCCAAGAGATGGGTGGATGGTTTCAATTCAATGAATTATGGATGTTTATTGTTCTTCAGGGGGGGTACAGGATGATGGCAAGTTGTTACTGGTCATGGTCAGGAAAATACTACTCAAAGGAAGTTCTAGGTTGGTTCCCCAAGCAACTATTAATCTAAAAATATTACATCTGCATGGATTTTTCTATATCGATACAAATTTGAAGTAATTTTTGTTATTCTGAATTTATATTTCTATTTTATATTTAAGGTATTAAACCTATGCAACTCATATCTATGCAGTTTATCTAATTATTAAATACAAAGTTTTAGTTCTTGAAAGGTATTCAGTATAATAAAGAAATACAGATAAATAGTAACCATAACTATCTAACTAACAGTTATGTTAGGTGTGCTTCCAAGGTCATACAGCAATATATTTTAGATAGATTATCTTCAAACAATTCAAAGACCTACAGAATATGGCATTTAAAATGTTTTAATATCATAGGCTTTTCTTGACAATGAGACACATCTGTTCCTGGTGGCACTGATCTACTTTAAAACTCAAAGAAGGGAAGCACACAAACTCTACCACCAAAAAAGAAAAAAAAACAAAACGGAGTTAACAACCACTGGTCATTAATGTCACTTAATATCAATGGACTCAATTCNTCCACTTATGTAAAAGAAAGATTACTAGAACTCAAGGCAGATATCAAACCCATACACTAATAGTAGGAGATTTCAACACTCCTCTCTCACCAATACACAGGTCAATCAGATAGAAACCTAACAGAGAAATAAGAGAATTAATGGAGGTAATGAATCAAATGGATTTAACAGACATATATAGAACATTCCACCCAAATAGGAAAGAATATACCTTCTTCTCAGCATCTCATGGAAACATCTTGAAAACTGACCACATACTCAGTAACAAAGCAAACTTACACAGGTACAAAAAAAATATTAGTAACCACCTGTGTCTTGTCAGATCACCATGGAATAAAGACAGAATTTAAAAATAATTCTACTCCCAGAAAGCCTACAAACTCATGGAAGCTGAACAGTCAACTTCTGGGTCAGGGAAGAAATAAAGAAAGAAATTATAGTCTTCCTTGAATTCAATTAAAATAAAGACACAACATACCCAAACCTATGGGACACTATGAAAGCAGTGCTAAGAGGAAAAAAGTTCATAGCTCTAAGTGCCCACATTAAAAAATGGAGAAAGCTCACATTAG